>JAJNBS010253206.1:0-10434 GCA_028455975.1 Notopais sp. c TS-2021
TTCAAAACTATCTATGCTCTACGCGGGCAAAAAAATATCGGAGGCGGGCAAATATTTGCCCGCGGGCAGGGGGTTCCCCACCCCTGCATTAGAACCTCAAAGACACATACACGAATCTCCTATTTTATCTTTAAAAATGAACAAACACATTGGAAGCTTTTTTGATACCAATTAAGGTTAAATTTTATTCATTCACAGTGACCGTAAAGTCAAAAATTGATGTAATTAATAATAAATATTTATTTATGATGCCCCAAGACATGTTCCCGTGTTACGACATTGAGATTCTGACACGATTCTTCTGACATAACGATCATTAAAATAATTCAGAAACCATCGCAAGCTAAAAGCAATATTTTTAACCGCCCTCACAATGACATTGATGAACGCGTTTCTGTATAAAAGACTAAAAAAGCTAAATTTCAGAAAGATAATTACAACTCAATCGTCAATGGCATTTTTTCTGGTATTATGTAACAGTATATTAACTACAAGATAGAATATTATTGCAGATAGATTACTCTTCGTGGCATCTTTTAACATGGGTTTTAATTTTTCTGGTGCAAAATGTGCATTTTTCGAGCAATTTGTTTTTCAATTTTTTGGCAAATTGTTGTTTCGGTTGATATTATATCCGGCAATTAATTATAGACATAAAATAAGAAAGGATATTATTCGTCATCGGCCGCAGACGACGCCAATAAAAGCAGAACTGATTTCTCATGCACTGCATGACTATAATTTTGCGTGACACAAAAATCAGTCACCTGCATGACACATGACGTCATAATGCCATCATTGATCTTTACACCTTGAAAAGAAGAAAAAATATAAACATTACAGACAATACATCTTCTCGCACGCTCGTAATTAATTTTTATTTATTTAATTATTTAATTAATCTATTTAAAACTTATTTTGCAATAATGGAATTTTAATTTTTTCAATGGAATAGCTTCATTCTTGCATGTTATTTGATCCCAAACGTTATACAATATGATAGCAATTTTTTTATTATTTACATAGAATAAGAAAAAAAGATCAATAATTTAATGGAAATGTATTAAATTCAATAATTTTTTCTAATTTATATTTCTAAAATTTCTCCAAAAAATCGTATAAAAATATGATACTTATTCCCGTAGACTTTTAGTCGCTTTTTTATATTGTAAGTAAATTACAAATGAAAACAAATATATAAAACTTAAATTCCACGATAATATATAAATTTCCAAGTTTCAATTTAAATTAAATGCCAAATTTCCATTTAAATCAAATGGCAAATTTAAATTTCAAGTCCGTTCAAAGTTTAAAATTCAACTGACTATTCAGTAACACAATCCTACTATACATCAATTCGAAAGTAAAGAAATTGAAGGTCTGATCATATCAATACGAAGCCCTGAAATAAGGACATACAGTATATGCAGGGGGGGCCTTCAATTACTATAGTACAAATCATGTATTTCTCCTTTAAAATACAATACGTAATATCTTATCATTCCTTCTCTGCGTCATTGTACAAATAAAAACAAATCTAGTTTGTGCATTAGACTAAATTGTGATGATTCATCTTGCTGGAAACTTGAGTCTGAATCTATTAAGATATTCGTCCGGATGCTTTGATTTCTTTGTCTTTTATCGTTGAATTCGATAGTAATTCTATTGAACAATGACAATAACTCAAGGATATACCACCAATCAATGATGGGAAATAGTGCTTTATCATCGTTCCCATGTAACAATTATTCGAATGCATCCTCATGAATATGTAGTCCGGGATTTGACACGATTGTATTTAAAAATAGTCATTTTTATATATTCTATAGGCACTTTTATAAAGTCAGTTTTTATAGTCACTGTTATGTAGTTGTTTTTTATAGTCATTTTGGATCATATGAAGGATCTGGATGTTCAAGCATTTTGAAACCTAATTAAACCTAAGACGTTTAATTTTTACCTACTGAAGAATCCGCATGTTAAAATAGTTCATCTATAGTTATATTATATAGTCATTTTTTCGATGGTTATTTTATATATATAGTCATTTCATATATTTTTTGTATATAGTCATTCTTATAAAGTATGTTTGGATATATCCAAGATCAGGGCCCCCAAAAACCCCAATCCAAGATCAAGGCCCCAAAAATACCCAATCCAAGATCAGGACCCCCAAAATACCCCAATCCAAGATCAAGGCTCCCAAAAAATTAAATTTATACAAGGAATAAAAACATTTAATATTATTTAATTTTTATTCAAAATGGTTTGGTTAGGTTAGGTTAGGTTAACTACCTGTATATTGATATCATATCGCTTAAAATAATTAATCCAAGATAAAGGCTCCCAAAATATCCCAATCCATGATCAGGGCCCCCAAAATACCCCAATCCAAGATCAAGGCCCCCCCAAAAAAACAATCCAAGATCAAGGCCCCCCCAAAAAAACAATCCAAGATCAGGGGGCCCTGATCTTGGATAGATCCGTATGTTTTTCCAGTAGTCATATTTATGTAGTCATGTATACATAGTCATTTTTATAATGTATTGTATTTTTTGTGTAGTCATTTTCTAAGGCTGTTTGTAATCGTTTCTTATTATATACTTGGAATACGCTTTATTTTGGTATTTGTTTAAAATAGGCCAAAAATAAAACTATCCTAAGCTATATTAGTCTTATAGCTATAGGAAAAACTATGCCTGCAAATAACCCTTTAGTAGAAGTTAATTAAGGGTTGTTTTCACTTTTTCAGGGCATGCAGTCCCAAGAAAGACATTTGTTTCTCTTTACCGACTTACTGCTGGTGGCCAAGGCTCGAAGTGGTGGTAATTTTAAATTAAAAGAAAAGGTTCGAGTCTCTGAAATGTGGCTGGCCAATTGTTTAGACGACGTAGCCGAGGTGTCTAAAAATACAGAAAGCTCCTTCGTCATGGGCTGGCCTACGACCAATGTTATTGCTTCCTTCAGGTAAGAAAATCTCTTTATTTACGCACAATGTTGAACTTATTTATTTAAAATTTTATTTACTTTCAAAATTCAATATTTTTAAAATATATTTACTGTCAACACAATTTCTATTCAATAATTTACACAAAAATTCTGACCTTTTACTAACATTAGGATAAAATATGATATTTAAAACTAAATATTCCTCCTTTTTACAGTAATTCAAATGAAACGCACAAAAAAAAACATTTTTAGCATGTTAGTAAATCAATTATTTTCTGATAAATGTTAGTAAATGGTCTTGATTTCAGTAAATTTATTTCATACATTATTAAATTTCTGATATGTTTGTCATTAAATGTACGATATGTTTGCTATTAAATACGCTAATTAAATTAATATTAAAGTGGCGTCGCGCGCAGTACGCTAAGTGTCATTAATTTAAAGGGGTGGCGAATTACACAATTATTATAAACGTTTTAATTAAGTTTACCTTGATACAACGACACTCCCTTTCGTCACGCTGAGAAATAATAAACACGTAAATATATTATCTATTTAATTAATGGCGGTCGTATTTATATCTGTGGTTAATTATATTGCTGGTGGAATTTATATCATTTAGATGTCATAGCATGTTTCATTATTAGAAATCCGAGGCACGACAATAATGTCATTCCAAAATATGTCATTTAAATCCCTCCTCACGCGCGCGCGCATGCATGCACGTGGTCTATCATAATTGATATACTGAAACACGTAACGAAAAGCTGGCTTCGGATTGGATAGGACTGCAATTCAGTCTTGATTTCGACCAATAAGAGTTGAGAATGAATAATTTTAAGGACAATCGTATTTTCGTGATGGAATTTTTAAAATCAACTTGGCAATCCGGTCACCTTTAGTTGTTACTAAAGGTCAACTTGATCTTAAAATGGATAAATGATTTCTTATAATTACATCAATTTATCCTATTTAAAAATATTGGATTCAATGTGGATGAATCCATTTATTGAAGTTCACGTTGCCATATCCTTGCCTGGGGTACTGTATAAACTTATTTTCTGTAGTACAAAGGTACATGTACCCAACCAGTTTATATTTAATAACATAATATTCCTACAGTTGACTCCTGTACTATAATTAATTTCTGTATTGAAACTTATAACAATAAATAAATAAAAATTATAGCACTGAAATACGATCTTGTACATATTCTTTATACGCACATTAAAATGACATGAAAA
Organism: Notopais sp. c TS-2021; assembly: GCA_028455975.1. NCBI lineage: Eukaryota > Metazoa > Arthropoda > Malacostraca > Isopoda > Munnopsidae > Notopais > Notopais sp. c TS-2021. The sequence goes on from JAJNBS010253206.1 coordinate 4,194, forward strand.
TGTAGCTTCCTTGAAATTCCTTAACATTTGAAACAAATTTTAGGATTATTTTTTAACAACCGTATTTAGCTCCTACTTGAGACTACCTACTTAGTATAATAAAAAGTACAAAGTATTTTAACTACCTTACTTGACCGCTACTTAGACTTAAGTGGAATTTGTCTAAGTAATTTTAACAATCGTATATTTATCTACTCGATCTAACAATTTAGTTTTTATTTAATTGAAAAATATGTACCTAATAAAACAATTAAATACGGCTCCATTTCTATTATTTATTTTCAAGAGGAATCCTTGTTTCATGCTAATTGATTTCGGCCTAAATTCGTTTCTTCGCTCGACAGCCTATTTGTTTTGCTAATCCGGCAATAGGTCAGGATAATGAAAACGGATTATACGGATTACAAATATCAGATTATCCTTTAAAAATGTAAATTGCTGAAAGTAATTTTAAAAGAAACCAAAAAACGATTAAAATTCCTAAGTCAGTCAAGGCCAATTGAAATTCTTCTTTACGGACATTAATTCAATTTTTGAGGAAATTCAACAGGAAGGGATAATATCACCACACAATCGCTAACCAATCACCACACAATTGCTAACCAATCACCACACTTCATAATAACCAATAACCACAATTTAAAATAAACAATCACCACACATGGTTCGCATTAATCCTAAATTTTAACCAAATTTAAGTGGTTGCCAAAAATGATCGAAAAATTCCATCTTTAAAAAAATTGCGTAAATAAATTTCTTCTAATTAATTTTCTTTCCTTTCGGAATTTTTTTACAACATTTATGGCCCCCACTTTCTATTCCAGGCCCATAACAAATTATATTATTTATTTGTCCAATATATTCTATAACAATTATACACATTCCATTTAATTCAAACGCTAATTTAAACTAATAAATGAATTCCAATTTATTTGAATGTAAATCTATAAACTAAAATAAATACAATAAAAATAAAAGAATTCTAGTTTATTTACATGTATATAAATCTATAAACTAAATTTAAAATCTTGTACAAATATTTCATTTATAGAACTAACATTATTTTACAACTTTTTATACTGTAGTCCAATATAATGTAAAAATAAACAATAGCCAGACAGTACACACGGTACACCATAAGTACCGTACTATTATATAGTCTGGCCCTTGGAGCTATAACTGTCACAGAATAAAGGTATACAGACAATTTACCAGGTACTATTAGCAAATAACACCAATAAATATAAAACAATTGAGATATTTTCAACGCCAAATTCTACCTTAACAAATAACGTAATCACTATAAAGATAAACGTAAGATATTTCCCTGATCCGTAGAGCGATAAAAAAAATGAATGGTTTTGTAAATCATGGCGTAGAAACACCGTATAAATATGTATACCGGTACACTAAATTTGAAAAACATGGCATTCTTATTATCAAGATAGTAAAATATACTATAGGAATATAATTATCTATGGTTTCATTTCAAAAGCTACGAAATATTTTAAATTGTTTCTGGTAAAACGCTTTAAAAAATCAACGTTATGAATCATTCTTAACGCCTGTCGGGTTCGGATACGGATATTATTCTATACCACGTTCCTAGTCACGAAATAATTATTCGCTTGACAAAAATAAAAAAAACAGATGTAACAATTTGAACACGAAATTCGACGACCTAATGCGATAATTATCAGTAAAAAGACCCCTCTGAGATGCGTTCAAACCTCAAAAAGTACTCCTATATTGTACACTATTCAGACAGGAAGTACATATGTACATATCTAGAGGAAGTACAATGCTGTGTATATTTAGTTGCATAATAGGTACCGAGGAAGTACAGAGCACAATCTTTTAGTACAATAAAAGTGATCGGTTATAAAAAAAAACTTGTTTTAAAGGGACACTTTAATATGAACTATGGGAGATCAAATATAGTGTGGGAAAACTTTATTGGGAATTTTTTTTCCACCTTTTTTATCCTGTCCGACGTCTTGCTGTGATTCGATATGGGCGGGAATTCAAAAAATAACTTTTTTTATGATGGATTAATTGATTATGGACAGTCATGACAATTTTCCTTTCATTCGATTTCAAAATTGAATTTTAATTGCGATGTAACATTAGTGAATTAATTTAGCCTATTTCATCCATATTTATATAATATTTTAGATTATTAACCTTATCTAACCTATCTAAAAATACTTCAAATCTTTCACTAATTTATCTTAGACTGAAAACCTTTCAAGATTATGTTACGTATCAGAATACAAACTATTTCAATGTGGAATACAAGTAACTTCCAATGCGGAATATATTAAATTCCAATGCAAAAGTCTATTATAGAAGTTGTCCTTAACAATTAACTAACTGTGAAACGCTAAAGATGTGACTTCTGTGAAGATTGAGGAGGAGATTTAATGGATGTAATGAGGTGGAAAATTATAATTTGCTCTGCATGAGATTTTTGGGGTGCTGGAAAACGCCAAATGGAATAATCAATGGAATATATTCACATATATTCAAAACAAATTTCCACATATTTAACATCAACGTGAATTTATATTTCATGATAAACAGAATATAATTTATATTTAGAATCGTAGATAGAATATATTTAATTAAATATTTGAACAATGTGGCCTTTTTCAAGTTATTTTTGGATAGATTCATTCATTTTCAGATTAATCTAATTCAACTTATTCTAAAAACCACACTAATAATCCAGCGGTGTCCTTATTGTTGACTTGATTAAATATCTATATAGGATATATTTGTATCGGTTGTCATTTTTTTCATGGAAATAATGAAAAATATGCAGCCTCCATTACTTCCAATTAATTCTGTCTATAAATTCGGTAAATTATCAAAATAAACATCCCAAGTTCAATTCTGTTCACGAATCACGACTTCTTGGCAGATAACTTTATAGATCTCTCGTAATAGTCGTCGCAAATCGTGACTATTATAATAGAAAAAAAGGAAAAGTATTTATAGTCTCTGGTTGTAAATACTTGGCCAGTATTTAATTGCGATCAATTATTGTACATTTTTGTCACTTGAAATAATTATATAATTGTGATGTCGTTATATACATTTGTATTGATTCTAACTGCTTTGTTTAGCTGTTAAACTGATAAACCACTTTCGTTGGCTGGTTCAAACTGTTTGTACGAAACTGATTGAAGTAATAATACGGTACATCGTTTCTTGTTACTGCTAAACATATGTGAAAATTTCGTTATTTCTGTTATGAAAATTTGAATGTTTATAAACATTCTCAGAATTTACCAACGTCAAATTTAACGGAAACAAACTATTTATTCTATCCATAAGAAATCACAGCTGAATACATATATTCAATTCGAAGATTTATAATTCTTGACGTTCACAATCTTCAGAATTCATAATTATTATAATTATTTATAAAAATATGAAATTTTTCAAGGTTTTTGTGTAGATAATAATCATAGTTAGACTCTACGTTATGCGTTGCTGTTAGAACATCCTTCCTGTTTTCTCAAGTTTTGCTATTGATGGCCTTTCTTAGCAGTACCCAAGATGCCCAAGACGTATCATTTCTTATGGGTATTTTTCTATCCTCGGTCAAGTTCTTACCACAAAAGGTCCATTTCTTACACAAAGACAAAATCAAGTAACTGTCCATTAATTTGCTAAAAGTTGCTTCGATTTTCCAAAGGAAAATATTATAAACATATATCCGAAGGAATCAAAGCTAAAAGATGCGATAGGTTGGTCAATATTTATCTCAGTTAAGGACATTTCGCATTTTTTAGGCGTTTTTCTACCTCCCATCAAGACTTCGTGTAAAAATGATTCTAAATTTCTTAATAAGAGGTGAAAGAAAATAGATAGAAACAACGATACCATGTAAATGAAGAATGAATATTGATAGGTATCTCATATATACAATATCTTCCGAGGATCTTCTTCACTCGTATCTTTATATTTTGTGCTGCTTTTATGGCTGCCATTCAGGATTTACGAGTTTTTAATAGCAGCCATTGTTCTTCCTTCTGAGATTGTTTAACAAAAACTTATTTATTCACTTGAGACCAATCTCCCAAGTTATAAACCAATCAACTTTCCCCGATAGGTGATTTTGCGGCCGTACATAAAGAACTGTACCGGTATACTGGGTATCGTTTATCTAGTAGCTGTTTGGTTTCGTTTTCCTATATGGAACTAATATTTATAGTTCAAATATTGAATTACATTGAAGGTTAAATACAGAATCTCTGATTTTGGCTCATAATTTATATGAAACTTGACCTAAAAAGTATTGGGTATGAAAATTGATCCGAAAATTGTTTGAAACAAAAATAGGATCAGTGAATATATTCTTCGCGGGGTGTGGGGTTCTTCAGGGCTTTTCTACAGGTAATATAGCTTAGGTTAGGTTAGGACTGATAAAATCAATAAAATTTTTATTTCTTATATGAATATTTTGTACAAAATAATTTTCCTAACCTATCCGAAGCTTTGTTTACCTGTAGAAATGATATCTTAAATTAAAAGAACAAATAATTGTAGAAAGAGGTTGGGACAATCAAATTGCATTTTTCTATATTGAAAATATCGATGAAAAGGGTGCAGTTCAAAGTGAATATTAAGTCCCATCCCTTAAACTTATTGAAAATATTTCCGACGGGTGAATCAACAAATCCTCTCGAAGGTATGTGAATGAATCACTTATTTCCGATTCATGAGGGACATGATTGTTATATCTTCGTAGCAATAGATAGCTTAGATTCACACATACGAGGGTCTGTGAAGGTGTATGAGAGACACACAGACTCTTCATACCATCAATTCACTACTCCAAAATTGAATGAATCAACTCTTGTCCGGCCATCCCAACCCCAACCTGTCATTCATTGCGCAGATAACATTACATTGCACGGCTTGCAAGCTGAAATATATCATTTGATATATTGCAAATCCTTTCTTTTTCGCAGTTGCAACAATCGATTTAAATCAGTAAAATGTAACTTGTTGGAAGGAAATTGAGGCAATAACAATTTCCATAATTAGTTAAGAGAGGCGATAAAATTATTGTTGTGCCAGCAAGTTTAGTATAATATAGATACGTGAGGTCAGACGAGGTCAGCTTCACTGAGAAGGTCACAAGACAGGTCCCATTATATTGAAAGCAGAAAGAAAGTAACATATTTTACAGTGTTCATTTTTTCTTGTAAAAACAATCAATGTTTGATTATCTTCCAGTTTGATACAATCAAATGTTCAATCATGATTGATTGTTCAGATTGGGTTTGTTATGATTGTTTGCATGAAGTTTATATTATGACTGTAGTGTGGATAAATGAATTGCTTGGGGTATGGGGTACTTCTTCGCTCCCCCACAAAACCTTCCTTCCCTCATAATAAGTATTTCATTTAAAACCCTTAAATTGTCCTATCCAAATTTAAATTCTGTTCTCGTACTTGATTGGTTGAATGAAGTCAGTCCGCCACTCACAGAACGAGTTTCTAGTTGTCGATTTTAAATATCCCGTGAGCACAAGAAACTGGCTTTATTATAGAAGAATCCCTGAGAGGTTGCCTTCTGAGCCGTCTCCATTCAGTTGTGTTTAGATTGCCGTGGAATTCAGGTGGTCCCAGATTTTCTTGTGCTCTGTTTAACTGAGAATAGAAACTCGCAAATTAGACGGATTTCAATGGAATAACCTATACATATGTAGCATTAAATGTATGTTTGTGACTGTGCTTGTTGATGTCGAGTGCTTTAAACTATTTTTTTTATAGCAAAGTGATTAATGAATCGATAGTTTAAAATAAGCTGTGTTTTTAATTATAATCCTGACATGAATGGGGAAAAAAGGTGTAATTATACCTTTATATCAGGACTAAGCAGTGGTTTTTAATTAAATATGTTCTAAAACCGTTCCATCATTATGAAAAAAATGAAGCCAGCTGGACTACGAAGCTCTTTAAATGACACCATCATGTCTTCGCCGGCCACCAAGGGCTGCTATACGTCGTTTTCATGCTTTAATGTGGTCGGTTCTCCGTGTATGAGCAGAAAAGGAAGTTTTTTCCTACGACAGTTTAAGAATGAGGCAGTGACTCCAGTTCGACTAGAAAGGGTTCGGCGCCGGACCAATAGAGATATTTCTTTCGACGATTCATATCAAAATCTCAACGGCAAGACGGCATCCACTAAACTCCGGCGATGTTTCAGCGAAAAGATTTTAAC
>JAJNBS010254335.1:0-11246 GCA_028455975.1 Notopais sp. c TS-2021
ATCAAATCGATCGGGATCGGAATAGACTTGTCAAAAATATTGTCGACCAATAGAAAACCTTCACCCGCAGATGAACACCAATCAGAGTCGATTTCCTAAATAAAGCTATTCTTATTCCGATCGAGATCGGTTTTATAGTACTCACGAAAATACGTCTAATGATAAGAGCTTTGAGAGAGAGGGTTCGAACTCATGCCAGGTTCAGAGTCAAACACGCTGACGTCTGCGCCACCACATGGTTCGTAATTCAACAATGATAAATTGATTTTTAACGACATTATTATTTTTGAATCAAGAATAAAGTTACGTTTTCTTAAATTTCATTAACTTTTTTATATCTTATTTAGTGCGGATGATAATTATTATAAATATTATTTTATAAGTATACAAAATTATTCCTCGTTTTGTGATCAAATGCCTCGATTGAATGGTGTAATATAACCGAGATATCTTTAAAATTCGCGATTATCAACGTCAAAGTAAATTACGCAGATTGATCAAAAGAAAATGGTCTTTCAATACCGCAGACATTTGCATCTTGTAAGGAATTTGTATTTAATAATTCAGTTATGCTAATGCCATTATTCCTCTTGTTAATTGCGACTGTTTGTTCAATGGAGATCGAGTGACATTTAGATGATAAATAAACAAATTTCATTGCTCCTTAATTACACCAAAATCAATAGATATTCCACCATTGATATCAAAGTTATGAAATAGAAAAGCAATCTATTATGCAATCTTTGAATTCAATTTAGAGATTTACAACTATTCTGTTCTTTAAATTCTGATATTTTAAATTTAAAAAGGAATTTACACATAGTTCAGGTATCGAAAGATTTACATATATGAAAATAGAGTAGTTCATTAAGAATAAGTAAGTTCTAGTGCCAAAGGGACAAACATATAGATAGGTTCCTTTTAAATATGTTTTCTGCTCCGAATGTCTGACCTGCATGGTCCTCTATAGTCTAGCTGTAATAATTAGGTATAAATATGCAAAGGGATGCCGGATAGTGGTACCTCTAGGGAAATGACGTAAAGTATAGGCAAGAAAATACGATAATCTCCAAGAGGTTCAATAATCTTTTATTATTTCAGCTATTCTTAAGCGCTTTATTGGATTAACTAATTTATAGATATCTTGTATAACTATTTTTTGTATTGATATTAGTATATGAAGACAAGATAATAACTTTACTGGCCTCACAAATCTCTGACTTTATCCGTCATAATACAGGTTTTAATGTACAAACTCGACCTTTACAATTAGTAGAACTGGAACAAGTTGGTGTGTATAATTTCCAGATTTAAACTGGAAGCTGATTTTAATTGTTTGCTTATATTTCAAAAAATGTACAATATCACGCGCATATTAATTAGCGAAAATCTACATAGAAGCTTCAAGAATCTACATCAATAATAACATTGTTATTCTAACTGCTGGTACAAGACAATTATATTTCTTTCCTAATTACGTCACTTAATATATTTCATTTATGAATATTAAATAAATATACTTAATCATCAATTTTGTATAAAATATGCAGGTTAAATGATACTTAACCTAAATATTTTAATGTGGAATTGAAGATAATCAATATTTTGTCAAATTGGGAAATAATAAAGAGTAGTTCTGTTCTACCAGCAACTTACAATTATAAATCATGATTTTCAGTTTGTATAATACAGGCCACAATAATTATCATTAGGAACCACATTTCAATGTCAGTAAAACCAAAGAAATAAAAATTTCTCTATAGATACCGACATGAAATAGTTTCTTGGTAGAAGAAACAACAATTTTTTCCCTTTTATTTTACGGTGGTTCGACTTTCTTTTTTTATTCAGAAATACGTGCGTTAAATACGTGGTTTCATTATTTAAAATTGAAGAACTTTGGTCTATTAAGATAATAAAATGTTAATGATGATAGTAGAAAATGTAAAAATTCCCATAATTTGAATGAAAAAAGTGAAGAAATTTTCTGGAAATTATTTTAATTTATTTGCATATCAACGATTCAAGTAGAGATATCACCACCCATGAAACTATTTTCGACTTCTTCCGTTGAAAACTCACATTCTTGAACGATCTGCATATTAGGAGAATTTACATACATTTTCGTTCTCTCAGAATTATGCCATTTAATTTGCATACATTTGGCATAATTTCCCCAAAATACACAAGATACTGTATTGTGAATTTGCTAAATTAATATGAATTTACATGACAAATATCATGTAAATAATCATCCGTTTAGTATAAACTTACCTACGACGTGGAGGTTGATCATGCTTATGTGCGTCGGAGCCGTTCGGAAATCGACTCTGCAGCGGAACAATCCTTCGTCATTAAATTCTGTTTCTTTTACAACCAGATGGGACAAGCCGCCGGAAGTCTCGAAAGAAGCTCGATCGCCAAAAACATCTTTTAAAGTCCTAGGTTGACCTTCAGTTAATGGTTTATTCCGGGAATCCACACTGAAAAAAGTCATTAATTCAACGTTCTTATTGTGTTTCTTTAACTCATATATTACGGCTAGAAGTTAGTTAAACGTTCGTATAATAATTCACAGTAAAAATAATATATAAATGCATGTTATAGTGACATGATTTACATATAACCAACAACTCTATTTTCATTATTATATATTTCAGTTACACTGAAAAAAAAACCCAGTTTGAAAACTTATTGATTTTCAACGAATTTATATTCTTTACCAAAATAAAGAAAAACTTCGTTGAATGAAGTGGTTGTCCTATAATGGATTTTTAATATCTGCCTGTTTTAGTATAAATATGAATATGTATTAAGATTGTTGTGGTTAAAGTCTTGAATTGTCACATGCAGGGTCCCAGATCTGAATATTATATCAAGGTAGGATCAATTTTTAAATATGTATACGAATAAAGAACTACTGTTTTCAATAAAGCAAACATCCTTAATTTAAGGAATCAAACAGCCTTATTTTAAATTTGAATGAAGCAATCTTTTAAATTATTTAACTCAGCATACGTCCCTTATTGAAATCCACGGAAGAATGCTTCCTTAAGTCGACATTTGTAAATGAATTTTTACTCAATAAATCATATTATATGCTCTCATTCAAAGTAGTTTTATAGCCTTTTAAAATGAAATATGCACCACTATGAAGTTAGAATTCACATTTTTTTAATAGCTGTGAATTATTTAAAGCATTCTTATAAAAAGGAATAACGACAGAACTGAAAACAGATCATTAACAGAAGAGACAATTGAGAAGACTGATCATGGACACAATTCATACTGTAGATAAAGGCCTGGTATGTAATTACTTTTAATTGGATCTTATAGTTCTAGTACATCTTATTTAATATTATATTTTTATATGAGTTATTTTTATGAAATAGTGATATTATGATGCATATAATGTCACTGTACAGTATGCATATGGCATGGTCTGACACGCCACTATTGTATGTGCTCACAAATAAATGTATAAAATATCATAATATTAATTATATACGAAGTCATGATAATTCGTCCCCGACGAGTTTGTCCCGGATAATTTGTCCGTCCCCGAATAATTTGTAACCGGGAAATTTGTCTCCTGGATAATTTGTCCCCTGGATAATTCGTCCCCGACGAGTTTGTCCCCGGATAATTAGTTCAAGAATAATGTTTTTTGAAGAATTTCTTTAGAAATGGCATTTTCGTATAGGAGATGTTTCTATCTTTACTGCTCAATATAGAATAAGAAGAAGAATAAGAATAATCTGATTTAATTTACTATAATTTGATCAAATACTTTTTTTCTTCAAAATAATTATTCGGGGCCAAATTATCCGGAGAAAAACTCTTCGGGGATGAATTATCCTGGACAAACTTGTCGGGGATGAATTATCCTGTTACAATTATATACAGATAGCACAATTGTGAAATAATTTGATGCCAAATATGTATTAAAAAATTGTGAAGAATTGAATATCGATTATATGATCGATAAATTAATTAAGTTGTAGTATTAATTTTATATTTTGATCGTTAAATATAATTGCAGGCCATTATATGCATCTTAAAAGACCAATTATGGCTCAGACAACCAATCAATTTCAAATGTCTAAGATATTAATTATATTTTGTCTCAATCGGTCACGAACGTACAGTAAATATATTAATTATGTAGCTGAATATATTGATGATTTTCAGGAACAAGATTGTTAATTGGCAAATATATTCTTAACAATGTATGTTTTGTTTTATTTTTAATTGACACGTGAAGAATATTGTGGATATAATGAAGGGTAATACAAGGTGGAATAGGAGATAGTTAACGGAACTAATTGATATACCGTTTAATCTGCTTTTTTTATATTAATTATATAAGGATTTAATTGTAACAAATATTATTCGAACCTGTATACTGGCGTCTTGGTACCATTTTTGTACCAAAGGACAAGCACTCCCGAATCTTGAGCTGACGATGTGATATTACAAGGCAGTCTGGCAGTCTTTCCTCTAATCGCATAAACTGTCACAAGAGGAGCTGAAATGTGAAAAAGACGCAAATTAACGAAGAATAATTTACTTATTTTAATACAGAATTTGCCAACGTTAATTTATGACTATCTGGAAAACCACAAATAAATCTGCTCGAACTTCACCAAAAACTAACGAACCGTCATCGTCTGAAAATAAAAGTTTTTCTACATGCAGACTTTGAGGGAAAATCGATGGTCGTTATTCAATACTGAAATTTATTACCCAGAATGAAATATTTATTACTACTTTAATGTATAATTATACCAGACAGTTTTTTATGAAGCATGTTATTGATTAAAAGTTTCACACGGCTAGACATTTTTTATGTAACTCAATATTGGGTTATTTTCAACTTACGGTATTCACCAGTTATTTAAATATTTTTACAATAAACTAAACTTTGGATGCGGTTTAAATTTAAAGTTGACGCAAAAGATTGATGTAATTCGGTCAAAATTTGGAAGTAAATTAAAGAGTTCCTTGAAGTATTGTTTTCTAAGACTTTTTTTCAAATTTAAAATCCGGAAGTTTTTAAAAAATATATTCATATAATTTAGTTTTAAAAATACATTTATTTCATTTTTAAAACAATGTTCTTTACATTTACGAGCCTAAAATCAATATGAGGAATGAATAACGAACTGTTTTTATATCGAGATCAATAATATATTCAGATTTAGTACAAAATAATAACATAGTTTGCCTGAAACAGGTCCCAATTTCTAGCCAATAATTCGTTTATGATGCAATGACCTCCGTCATATACACAATCGTCCTATAAAAAAACACTAAAGCCCAAAGTAATTCCGGTTTATTTTATTCTCTCTAATTGTATAAGTTTATAACAGTAACATTAAATAGAATTCAGTTTTTCATCACACTGATATACATTTACTTAAAGTTTAACTATAACATAAATTCTAAAGAGACACGAATATAAATTTAATAACGCAATTATTTTTACAATTTTCAAGAGACCGAGAGCTTACTTTGTAATTATTGAGATAAAATGTTACTTTTATGGTCACCTTGCCATCGCATGCGAGGAGAAACACATGCAGTCAATTAAAACAGTCATTTGTAAGATTAGAAAAGAAATAAATGCCGTTTTTTACTTTAGTACATGGAAATAAATAGAATTTATTATGTAAAACCATTGGAAATATATACTTTTAGGTCAGAAAATGACAATAAAAAAGTAATCAAAGGGGAACATATTGTTCCTACAGAAGTTAAGAGGCGCTATATGAATATATTTACAATCATATTCGAGATGAATGTCAATATATGCATAAATCAGCATTATTTGACTGTTCTGAATAAAATTAAGATAATTTTAAAGTCAACTATTCCTTTCCATTTGAAATATGATATAAACTGCATAATTTAAATCTTTTGGTGGAATCTGTATTTGCATAGACTTTCAACTTTAAAATAAGAACGGTGAATATACGACTTCGCATTTGAATAGAGCTTGGATATTTAAATCTTTTTGTTCCTCGATGACAACTCTATATTTAGTCCGAGCTACGATATTGTGATCACAATACCTGAATATCTAGAGTATATTATATACATTACCTGTATATCTAAAGAATATTTAAAAAATACATGAATATCAAGAAAATAATATTGATATTTCTGGAATATTTACAGATTACTATAAAAGTTATTTAATTTGCTGACTATTTATTAGACATATTTACGATGTATTATAAAATCGATCTCAATCTGAATAAGAATTGAATTATTGAGGAAATCGACTCTCATTGGTGGTTATCAACGGTTGAAGGCACGCTATTGGTGGATAATATTTTCAATAACTCTATTCCAATCTGGATCGTTTTTATAATGAACAGAAAAATACGCCCATCGTTAGTAATTTTAATTTAATTTATTTCCATAAGAAACCAGTAAATATATAACGTTGCTGTAATACATTGGACGGTCTATCTATACAGGTAAGACTATGGAGTCTATTATTCGGTTATCATAAATCGCAGCGTCGTGTGAAGACGCGGTTTAATAATTTTATACAGAGTTAAAAAATACAATATTTGGACCTGAGCCTTGATTGTATAATCTATATTTATATATTGTTAATATATGAATAGGAGAACCAAAAAATGTAAACATATTTATTATTTATTCAAGTTATTTACTAAAATAATGGATATACATAACCGTATTGCATGCAGTCATCATCAGAAAATTTGTTATTGTACAACTGCTCAGTATGGATATTTATAATTAGCAGCCATTAAAAAACCGTTCTGGATCAGAATAGACTATTCAAAAATATTCTCCACCAATAGGAATCCTTCAACCGTTGATGAACACCAATCAGAATCGATTTTTTCAATAAAGCGATTCTTATTCCGATCCAGATCGAGTTTATAGACAAACGAAAATACATATATTATCGTTCTTTGATACCTAATTAATTTTGAGAAAAATTATAAAAAACAATTTATTCTTAATCTTGTTTCCTGTTTCTAATGAATATTAATTTCTATACACAATACAAGCAAGGATTTCAATAATATATAAAGGAGGGTGAATTCCCTTGTAGAATACCGAAGGGGACACAGTCTGTTTTTTCCTTGCAAATTTATTACCACTCACGGGAATTTAAACTTCAAAATATCATAATAAAAAAGTAGGAATTAAAAAGATTCGAACTTGTTTTAACTAGACTGTATTTAGCCATTAAAAGTTAAAAATATCTGGAAAGAAAACTTTCTCAGGAGTAATGTATTTGAACTCTTTTCTCTATCAATGAAGCTTTATCAGGAAACTGAAAAAAATAAAATACAAGAATAAAAATATACGAAACTGTAGGTAAAAATGATAATTTTGAATTGTATCTGCCCACTGTAAATGGGATTAATGTTTATTCATCTGTTAACTGTAGCTTTGTTGGACCCTCATACTTTTAAAAAAACATTATTTTGCTTAAGCTTCTTTCAATATACAGATGGTTAATTTCCATCACTTGTTATGGTCTATGTGGAATTGATATTTTATTTATCGAGGCCTTTCTGTTGTTCTATTAATTCTTGTACCAAGTTATTGAATTACTTCTCCAATATATTTCTTATATCAATCTAAACATGAAATTGAATGAACATATGCATTCTTCTAATTCTTGTTAATTTGGTCTTATAGAAGATCCTTTAGGAAAAGAACATAATTAGAAACATCTACATAGCGGCTTCAATAACTCAATATATCGTTTTTAGCTACACCTTCATATACGTCTATGCTTTTCAGTCCTTTGATAAAGCTTCTTGGATGGAGTATTGAAATGTCAGAGTTCAATAAATATTCGTCTAGAGAACCATTTCTTTACAATTGTTTACATATAGCTGAAAATGTGTTAAAATAAACATATTATTTTTATATTTTAATAACTTTATTCATTCAATATATATCTGATTATTCATCAATAAAATAATTTGGGCAGTAAGAAGCATTACCATTTCTTAACCAAGTCATCTTCACAGTCCCAACATTTTATTTTTTACGATTCCAGGGATTGCAAAATAATTGACAATAACCGATACACTAGTAGAGGTCAATTTATAATTCAACATTTATTAGTTCCAGGTAGAATATAGGTTCAACTGTTAATATGTTTTAAAGATATAGTTTTAAATATCCATTTAATCAGTATTTTTCCTCAAAGAAATATTCACAATGATTTGTCTACATTTATTACGCATTCTCGGTAGACAATTTAATTGTTTAGAACTAGAATTACAATTATAGTTAGACATTATCTTTTCTCTGTGACATGATATCTTCCATTTTTATTATATACTTAGTGCGCTAACGACCAATAGCTACTTCAATTTTTGTAGTTTTTAACTAATGTTCATTATATATATTTCTATTTAGTTATTGCATACAAAGTTTTTTCATAAGTCATAATTTAAGCTAAAAGATGCATCGGGCAAATATTTCTGTCACTTGAACCAATATTCCCAAAACAATTACCGATATGAAAAAAAGAACTTACGGAAATAGCTTAAAATAATGGCCATAATACACTAATGGCAGAGTGCATTATTTCTGAATTTAGAAAAGTATTTTGCTAACTTGACAGGAATATTTATTTTATTAATGACACTAATCATTTGAGGAGATTCATTCATTTTTCTTATCTCACCAAGATCTGTCGGATTTTCATTGACTACCTTCAATAATGTATTTAAAGACATGTAGCAAGTTGTTCCATTCTAAATGTATTTCTTCCGAAATAACGAAATTTTGGACTGAAGTACAATTGCAAATTGTACAATCCCCCGAAATATTATTTATGGGACAACTAATTTATTTTGACCATTAATTTATTTCAATCGATACCAAACTGTTTCCATTTGATTTATTGGAACTCGTTCGTTATAACGAGATATTTGATATAATGGATGACCATTATTTCTCGTCTACTTCGGTAGAAACTGCGCCAAGCACCGTGGACGCATTATTTTCACTGTTAATTAATATATGCTACAGCGAGGTACATGATCTAAAATTAAGCCAATTTGTTACAATGAATGCATCGTTTGCTTATATATATATATAATTTAGAATGATATTTATCTTTACTTTACTTAGAATTAATTTACTTGATAACAAGTACATGAGAACAGAGTCCTATAATATTTATCAATATAGTCATATGGTATATGCAACTAATCGTCCCCAGATATATTCCGGCACCCATCATCAATTACTTTGGTTAGGTTCGTTTAAGCTACTCTATTATACGGGAAGGAATGATCGGGCAGGATTATTCATATAATCATATGCAACAATTTGGTTAATGTTACGATTGGAGTCAATATGTTTGTGTCGATGCCTTAACAACGTACATTATAATTTATTTAAAAGTAAGCTACTAAATACTAATTTATGTCTGGTAAATTTTCTTAATAATTTGTTTCTCGAAATCTTGTTGAAATAACAGAAATGATGTTTATATACAAAAATTGGAGACCAATTGGCAACAATTATCCTTTGTTTAAAGTTCGAAAGGAGAAGCTAATGAGGGCAGGAAAATAAAAGTTTTTTTTTAATATTTTCTGCGAAATTGTAACATAAACATTAAAATTGTTCAGTTTCGACATAGATTTTTTTGTATTCTGTAATAACAAGGTTTGAGTAAAGGAATCTTGCAAGGCATCGCTCAATGCCTCTTTCTTGCAACATTTATTATTCGAATAAGTTGCTATTAAACAAAGGATCGACCTTGTTTGCCTTTAAATCTGCTCACAAATGTTCTTTTAATAGTAAGACCTATGTAATATATATATGCCCCTACATACATATAATATATACCGGTATATATATATTTTATATAGTTCTTATATTGTTCTAGGTTTTAGAACTTGACCTTATCATGATCATTTTCTTCGTTGTGATTGGTCGGCTAATGTTTTTAACTCCTGGCAGCCATTGTCAGCATCGAATTAAAAGAATTCACCTGAAGAATTCTTAAGCTCATTCTCGATTCGATAAACCTGCTGTTAGTACGCAAGGTACATGCGAACAGAACCTTTGCTCAACAGATATTAGCAGCCTAACTACCAATTTTAACATGGCAGGTATATCAGTAAATTAAGAAGTATTCCCTGCTAGATTTCACACTTTCATATATATACCTAGAATTATTAAAAAGGCCTGTTGATATTTCCCAATTGTGAAAGATATTTATGATGTACAGTATAGCTTGTATTGTGTTGTAAAGAAAATATGACAATATTGAGAGTTCAATATTTTAATTTGTTATTTGTTATTTGGAAATAATGGTGTAAACTCTGATTAAAAATATTATATTATGTAATTTAGATTACATTCATTTTTGTGTTTCCAGACCGAGTTAATTAATTATATTAATATGAGAATTAACGAAGAAATAACTTCACCACTATACATTATGTTTTGTTTTTAATATTGCAAGTTGATACCTATGCCAGATTCCTAAAATTGAAATCATTATTGTACATTTTGAAGCAATATGTCTTGGCACAGTAGTTTATTCTATCATTTGTGAATGAACTGCGATGATAATAATATATTAAATGATCACAAGAGTTCAAGATACAGACTAGTTTTTGCGTGCAAAATGTAATGTATCTGGATCGTAATAACTTTCAATGGGAAATTGTACTGTCAATAAAAATGTTTTCATTCTGATCAAGATCGAGTTAATATAATACACCAAATATTACGTCATGGTGTGTATTAAATGCCTTACATAAACAACTTATTTTATTTTCTTCACAAATCAATTAAAATGAAGGAATTGAAGATATATGATCTAATTTAGTGTATTAATATAAAGAGTCAAATAGATTAGAGTTTCAACTGAATAATAAACCAACTATAAGAACAATTATATGTACTCTGTCTATATTTGTATACGTAAATATGGATAAAAGTATTCGACCAAGATTACCAACTGCAAATTATAAATTGGAATATTTGTGTAACATTCATTCGTAACATACCAGTTTACAGAAAATTAATATATGTAAAATATTGGATTACAGCCGATGTATTGTACTATGATGTTTTGTTTTCTCAAATAAATCCTAGATTCACTATATGAAATAACTATAGTGAATTTTAACAAATAATATAAAATTAACAATAGAAACAGTTCAGTACTTGAATAAATACATTTATAAAATCCAAATTGAATATCAAACAAATAT
>JAJNBS010275773.1:0-13748 GCA_028455975.1 Notopais sp. c TS-2021
ATATATATATATATATATTTCATTTGGTATAATATAAGTTGTTAATCAATTTCAGTCTTGAGAACTTTTTCATTTATACAGTTTTAGTTGAATATATATTATATTAAATATAAATACCATTAAATAAAACAAGCAAACGAAGTCCAACCAAGTTTTCATCGTTTTCTTCAAGTGTACTTGACCCATCTATAGTAGAAAAAAAATGAATACGATACTTATTTAGGTAAATAAAATAATCTTTTAGGTAAAGAGGATTAGTAAAAAAGAGTTTTTTCATTCCAGATTTCTATGATTTACTGACTTTTCTTCGAAATAAAAAAATATTGAATTACAATGACATAGAATTGCATCACTTTATACTATTCAAATTAATATACTTTAGAATAGAATTAAATAGAATTAAATAGAATAGAATTAAACACAATCTAATTAATTTATTTTTCATAAATCGAACACACGATAACAATGTTTGTACTCACTTTGTATTAATCAATCACCCTATGGAATTTTCTTTAGTTGTAATTTCATAATTGAAAATTGTTTATATACCTAAGAAAATGAACTTTTCATTCTTTATCTTTTAACATCTGAGGGTTCTCATATTCACCAAGACATTTTTTTATCATCATTTCTGTTTAGCCTTGAATATTTGATATATAGAATATGACACATTTTTGAAATTAACCTAAAAAGTTAGATATGCCATGCATATATATTACAGTACGGTAATTGAGCATTACAATTAGATAAGGAAAAATAGAGTAACATACATTATAATATGGGTGAAGGTCGAAAATTATGTAATTGATTCTATATTCCCCCGTGGTAAATTATATACCAGATATAAATTTACGATTAATATTTCTATATGACCAATTATTTGAAGAATAGATCATATGTTTATGGATCTGATTTAATGTAAATTACGGTAGAAGAATGTTTCTTAAAGAGGGTAAAGTATTTACTAACATTACCTAAACTAACCTATCTGTGAATTTTGTTATTACTTCTAGTGTTTTCACCAGTTTACACATAGTGGAATTTACCGCGGAGTTAATATACACTTTAAGAAAACTGCTTCTTATTTATATATTTAGTTAATTAATAAAATTTAGTGGTTTCATTTTAGATATCTGAGGACGTTTCGGTTTAACTTAAGAAGCTGAGCCCTTTCTTTTGGCTTCATATTTTATTCATTCCAGGTCAGGTTGATATTCTAAGAATTTTGACAAAATCTGAGCAGCTCAGACAGTGAATTGGTGAAATTGATTGTCAAATATACCATAAATGAAATATTTATATATATTTTTTTGTCGGTTGTTCCAGAACATGTCTGTAGTAATTTTTTGAACTCTATTTTAGCTAATCTCTTGATCAGAGTAAAGCGTTTGATACAGTCATTCATGAGTTGCTTATCAGTTAGCTGACTCGATATTGTGTTAGAGGACATTGTTCCGAATATTTTAAGTCCTACTTGAGTGATTGAGAGGCTTATGTATTTTATGAAAATGAGATTTCATCTCGTTATAATATAACTGCATCAATTCCTCAAGGAAGCTGCATTGGTCCAATTTTATATAGTATGTATACCAATGACTTAAATTATTTTTTGACTGAAGTTGATGTTGTAGTGTATGCCGATGAGACAATTCTTATACTAATTGGACCTGATCTTAATTTGTTACTCGGAGATATGAATGCTAAACTTGAACAGCTTTCACTATGGTGCAGATTTAATGGGCTGCTTCTTAATAACTCTAAAACTATTTTTACACCATTGAAAATTAATATACTTAGGTACGAAATTGGAGATAAATGGAAACAACCTTGAATATGTTAATAGTTTTAAATATCTTGGATTGACGTTTGATAATGATTTGAGATTCGGGTCACATATTTCTAATGTAAATACTAAATTGGCACAATGCTGTGGAATTACTTATAGGTTGTTGGGTGAATATTTTAAACAAGCTGTTGCTAAAACCTATTTCTATTCTTTTGTATACCCATTTATTACATACGGTCTTGTTGTTTGGGGGGGAAATCTCATAGCTAGTTCTAAACTTATCAGAAAACAGAATAATTCTTACATTGTTTGCGAAATATTATGACTGCATTTCTTAAATGATTTATTTAAGAGTTTGAAACTGCTGAAAATTGAAGATATTTATAGAGTGAGGGTTACTGAATTTATGCATAAAATGACATACAGCCATTACCATCTCTTTGATTTTATGGTGTTGAACAAAGTTGCACACGAGCACATAACTAGAGGCCACGCTCTGTCTTTCCGAGAATTGATTTGTTAAGTTAAGCTTTCAATACAAATTTGTAGAGGTTTAGAATGGTATTCCAGATAATATTAAAGTTGAACCTGATCTACGGAGATTTAAGAATATGTATATAGCTTTTCTAATGAATAAATATTAATACATGTATAAGTAGATTATTTATTGTATTTGTATTTCCAACTTAAAAGGCTTGATTTTTTTGATTTGTTTGCAATTTCTCAATAAAGATCTATTACCAAAGCTTCTGCACCAATCTACCGATTTATTGAAGAAGGTTGAGGTTGTTCCCAATATAACATATAGAATTTATTATAGTGTTAATTATAATCTATATTTTATTATCCTTCATCGATTATTCAGCAGTTCCTAACTTTATACTACATATGGTTATACAATAAAATTAAGAAAAAATTTAAATTTCAGTTATACAGAAAAATGATTATTTTAAGTTAATCTAGTTAAGAACTTATCTACTTATTCTAGAATCTAGATGATCGAAGCTAGAGCAAACATAACATGCTTTGATACAAACGTCGTTAAAACAAGTCTTTTGTTAAAACATTATAATAAGCTATATATTTTTAATTCAAATATAAACTTTACAATTTTTAATTACAATAATTCGATATCAGCTTCACATTTAATTCTTAAGTTTGTGTGTTTTTCGACACTTCCAAAACAAGTTCTTTCTTCGAGAGAAAATCTTTTTATTATAATCCTTGAGTAAAAGAAAATCACTGCATGGTTGGACTATTTTATTAACTAATTCAATTTTAGCTAAGCGCTTTCAGCCTTTACAAAGGCCATCATCAGAGCAACTATATACTATATTAATCCTACTTTATGTCTACAATGATCGTAATGCTTATGTTTAGTATATAGTTGCTCTGATCATCAAGGCCTTTGTAAAGGCTGAAAGCGCTTAGCTAAAATTGAATTAGTTAATAAAATAGTGAAACCAGTGACTTTCTTTTACTCAAGGATTATTATAAAAAGATTTTCTCTTGAATAAAGAACTTGTTTTCGAAGTGTTGAAAAACACACAAAATGAAGAATTTTTAATTAGAGAATAGCTACAGATTAAGAGATATTTCGAATGCTGAACTATATATGTTTATTTGCAACAAGATGCGAAGTGAATACCTTTTTCCTCCAAACCCAAATTTCTGACCACCTTTTTTTGGGTCACAATACTTTTTCAGAGGTTCTCAGTGATCCGTGATCCAGCAGACTAAAGTCTCTTATAATTTTCTTTCTTGGAATATTATTTACAACATTTTGAAACTCTAGTTATCTAGGCAGTATAAGACTACTATGCCTCTAGATCTGATTACAACTACCAATTCACTCTTACTATAAAAATTAACTAAAACGAACATATGAAACTTGCGGCCCGACAATTGATTTGGTCTGGCCTTTATTATAAACACAATTATGATGCTAATTTAAACACTGTCGTATAGGATACAATGCCGATAGAATAAGTGGATAAATATTGTTTTATTTCATTAACTATACCGGTATCAGATGTTAAATTGATTTTAAATTTCAGAAATATTGCATGCATTATGACGTGGTTGACATCTCTGAATTTAAGGATTATATAAAGAAAATTCAATATGAGCATGTAAATTTATTAATGTTATTTATGTATACATTATATATATAAACCTATATAGCTATATTTCGTATTGATTTCATCAATTATATCTTACATCTATTTATACACAGAAGTTTACATACAATATTTTTTATAGTTTATCTAATACTAATTAAGCTATTATTTAGATAGATACAGTTATTAATATTAAAATAATTATTATTTTGGTAATTTTGACTACACTATATTTCTAATATATGAAAATTCGTAAACTTAAAATTATGAAGAATTAAACAAAATAAATGACCGGATTATAATAATAATTGTAATATAATCATGATAAATGATATTTATTTATAAATCAGTTTAATATATTTTTATATATATATATTACAGCACCAGAAAATTATTAAGTCTTTTATCTTAGACTAAAACTAAAGAAACACGTATTTCAATAAGCTGACTACTGTATGATACAGTAAACATTTGAATATAATTGTAGAAATATACTGCAAAAGTTCAGTAATATATATATGCGTAGAAAAAACATAATTATAAAACTAGTTTCAAGTATAAATTGGCCATTTCATTTCCTATTACAAAGGTAGTTTTTCAAACGTCTTTTCCTTCTACTTTCATAATTTTTCCAATAACTTAATGAAAAAATAGTAACAATACTTAATTCATAAAAATATCGTTTTGAATATTAGATAAGAGAACATATTGACACATTCGAAAGTATTTTCTATGTTCCGGATTCAAAGAGTGATAATAAATTCTTCCTTGGACAATGCTCATATACCCTCCGGTAAGGGTCAGGAGGCATACAAAACTTATAAACTAAAAGAGTTGATTAAAAAAAACTGATTTCTTCAGGAATTTTGGTACTGATTGGGTCTAAAATCTATTGAATAAAGGAAGGTTTGTAAGATATTTAAAGATATATTTTTACTTGAAAAAAATGTACTCCTGTCACTTATGTCCCCATAGAGTTAGACAAACTGGTTTCTAATTTCTGTTAAATCTTCTAATGTTACGCACCGTGATTTTTGATCAGAAAATAAAGTTAAATAGAAATAGTAAAAAAAACTGTTTTACCAAATGATTTTTGCGTATCTGAAGAGAAATAGATCGGCTTGTAAATTAGTCTCAAATATCTGCTAAATACATAAATTTAAATATGGCACAGTTCAGCAATGGATGTCAATTAAACATCAAATAGCAATAGATGTATACAATAGCAATATTAGACTAATACAGATGTATTTTTAAGCTTGTCTAACTCTATGGAAGAGTAAAATGAATCGATCTATATGTAACAAAATATTGTATTGCATTTTTGCTCAAAAAAACAAGATTTTTTTTTTGGGAGAAATATAAAAAAAAACTGCCGGAAACACGTTATCAGTTTTATCGAGATAGACTATGATTTGATCCTGAAAAGTAAACATTGTTTACTAAACAGGATATTTGTTCGCTTCATTACGATAGTTTTTAGTCTGTTAGTATACAGCATTGGTTAGTTTAATCACGGAGCAGCCTCCTTATATTTTTGGCACTGAGAACTTGTTAAGGTGTTAAAAAGGCGTTAGATCGCTAATTTGCCTTTGTCCATTGCGCATGACTTGCTTGCCTTTGGATAAAGTCCCTTAGATTGATTATCAATCTAGATGCCTTTAATATCTTTGTTGCGTTTCCTCCTGAGCCATCCAGCCAATTTTGAATCCTTGTAGATAGTTTGCGATCGATTGACCTTCTTACTGTCATAAGCATCTGGGGATTTTCTAGGGGATCTGGGGGGCAGTGCACTTTTTCTTTCAGGTTTCATATCTCGAACTTCTCTATTATCGTACTCCACCTCGTACCGATCTCGGTATTGCTTGGGTTTCCACGGTGCAGCCATCGAAAACGACCGGGACATTTTCTTAGACTGAGTAGTTGGGCCACGTTCACTATTTTCATCGCTATTTCTACGGACGGGAATATCAGCAATAGCGGTAGCATGCAAATACACGGAC
This sequence comes from Notopais sp. c TS-2021, assembly GCA_028455975.1. Lineage (NCBI taxonomy): Eukaryota > Metazoa > Arthropoda > Malacostraca > Isopoda > Munnopsidae > Notopais > Notopais sp. c TS-2021. The sequence continues at coordinate 5,910 of JAJNBS010275773.1, forward strand.
CTGTTTGACCCAGTAGAGATATGAGAAGCTCTTGAGGCGTGAGATCCTTGGTGGCTATCCGCTTCACTCTCGCTGCTCTGTAAGGAACTACCAGCTGATCCTCGAGCCCCTGGTGATACCTTTCTCATGCCAACTCCTCTCCTGTTAGTCAGATTTTGCTTAGAACCATATGATGTTTGTCTCCTGTTGGGAAGACTGCGATAGTTCTCCGTTCCTGTGTTAGAGTTTATCAGAATTGGACGACGTTTTCTTTCAGTATCAGAATCTGCGAAGTACTTCTGTTGGAAACTTGAAGTTCTTCCAATTTTTGTGGCAACAGGGGTTGCAGTGGATGATTGTGAGGAATCTGCTGAGTATTTGACTTCTCTTCTTTGGTGTCTGGGGGGAGATGGTGCTCTTTTCTTGACTCTACCTTCATTTCGAGAGAGAGTTGCACTTTCCCACTGGTGCGTCTCTCTGTCATCAGCTTCTCTATCTCTGGCGATGTATGAACGTGGTTCAAGACCCTGAAAGATGAAAAGTATTAGCCTTTGCTAAATAATATTACTTTATTATTGAAGGTAAAATAACTAGTTTATTTTTAAACATTTTAGTATAAGCCAAAAAATATTTTGAGTAATCATCCTAAATAAAATTTGGTTATGAATAAATTAAAAGATATATATAGTATATATCAGCCCATGCATAGACTTAAGTCATTTATTACCCATGCACCAAAACATCCACATACCAGGTTAAATAATATTAATAATTAGTTTTAGAATGAATAAATATTTTGAATGTACAAGAATATGTCAATAACGATACCAATTTTCGCAGTTAATTTATGCAATCACACTTCATTTTTATATTCAAGTTTTCTTTTTGATCAAATTCTACAAGTTGCATAACAGGCTATTAAACAATTAAATACAAAAAGCATTAAATTTAATATTAATTCAAATAAAAATATTTCTTTAAAGTTTAGTTCAAGTTATTTCAGTTGTTAATTTTTTACAAAATTTGATTATTAAAATTAGTTTATAATTTATGCTTATATTATAGTTTTCATTAGTGTGCAAAGATATTCATATATGATTCAGTAAATAGTTTAAAGCAAGTCCTAATTTATATTATATACATAGCGTTACTGTATAGTAATCAGCATGCAAACTTTTGTACACAGGTACATATTTACATAATATACGGTACCGGTTTGTCTAGAAATCAACTCATTTAATATTTCTAATCAAATAGTACATATTTTATTTTTGTTTTGCTCATCAATTTACATATACAAATGAAAACATTTTTTAGTTAAAGCATTCAAATAATGTTTAAAGTTAAGCACACTAAATATTATGTTAGTCTATATAATTTTATTTTCACTTAATCTCTATATTTATTTAAAAAAATATTTAGAAGTAGTTTTACTTGGACATTAAGTTAATTGCATCTTATACTAATTTGGTTATTTGCTTAACAATTAACATTAACTCAAAATAAATTATAATAATTAGGTTATTGGTTAATAATTTTATTAGGCATTTAATATTGGTTTATTTAATGAATAGTTTTTAAATATACATTTATTTCCTACGTTTTCTTACTGATTGTTTAAAAATCATTTTAATTGCTTGATCTACATGGAAAAAGTGATACAAGATATAGATATATTTATTATAGAGAAATGACACTTTGATAAATTAAGGAAATTTGAACTTGATCAGTTCCTTAAGATAATATGAATGACCTTCTTAAAGAGCAACAAACTCACATATCTGCGAATTTTGGACGATCTTACGGTAGGCCTTCTAGCTGACGAGGCTCGTGACGAAGCTCTCGACGAAGGCCTAGAGGAGACCCTGACTTGCTCTTTTCTTCGACTAGACGAGCCCCGAAGTCCTAACAGAGACCAGGGCCAAGGGTGCTTACGCCTGTGTTTACTACCAGAAGTTGTAACTTTCTTTAAAGACTTCTGAAGGGGAGGGAGCAGTTTCCAATGAGAGGAGTGAGTGCGATCGTTTGATTTTGTCCAATACGATAAGATTATAAATTGCTCAAAATGTTTCTAAGTAAATTTAAAGTCTTTCGTACATAAATTTAATCTCAAGAAAGTTCTTTTTGTCAAATCGAAAAATAATAATTATTGAAAGAATTATTTAATGTTGATACTGTGGTTTTATAATAATGTAATCATATTTCATAAATTATATGTGTTGATACTTTTTCATGTATTTTGGATTTCAAATTATGTTCCAAATTTTGAAATAAATGTGAGTTGTGTGAATCATTCAGACAGAAAAATTATAAGAATCTTTAATTCAATTTGGAGATAAGAATCATCGATGGAAAGTTGAATTGCAGAAGTGATCTCTGAACATTAAATATAAGATTGTCCAAGTCTATATCGTTCGTTGGTGTTAGTATCTTTCGTAATGTCATTGAAAAAAGCTGTTAGAATGTCCAATTTTTAAGATATAAAAGTCCTATTAAGTGATGAGTAAAAGTAAATATATCAGTATTGCTATTTAAATTAATTGACTGTAACTGCTAATAATCATGTACCAATATAATACTACATATATAAATTAACTTTGTGATAATATAAGTTATATAAACAGGTGCAATTGCAAACAGTGAATTTAAATACTATTTTTTGTAAATATGTCGTTTGGTGAAATAAGTGAGCTAGAAACGACATTGCTTCCACATGCTGCCAGAACGTTACAATGTTTGTTAAGTTAAAAAAATGTGGACGAACATATTATTTATTCTCTCATGTGGAGATAAATACCAACAGAAACATAAAAAACTAAGTCATGCACAGTAGTTCTCAATATGCATGAAATTATGACTAAAATATATACCATGCATCCATTAATTGATGCAATTCCCAGAACAGATGTTAAGTTTGCAATGCATTCTGCTTCCATAATAGTAAATACGGTACAGATATATTATGTTATTTTAATGAATAGTTGATAATAACGTTATTCATGCTCATAATAAAATGAATGATAACATAATTTTAGCAGTAAGTCAAAAATAAAATATTAAAATAAAAGCAAAGTACTGGAATGATCAACTAATTCAATTCCCAGTTTTGAAAGAAGATGCATTGTAAATCTGTTTTCATTTTTGATTCTTTCCAATATACCGATCTAGTTAATACATTTTCTTACCTTATCTTTAGTCTTATCAAGGCGATTTTCAACCAAATGTGACTTGGATTCCTCCTTGACATCCGTTTTCAGAGTGTTGTTAGTCCTTAACGTATTTTCTTTGGCTGTTCCTGAAGAGGCGGGAGTTCGCTTACCTGAAGGAGATTTCGAGCGTCCTTCGCCCATTAACGCTCCAAAGAATTTACTTCGCTGCCGTAAAATCTTCTCCTTTTTAGTATTCTGGTTTTAATAAAAAAAAATTCTTAAAATGATACTAAATTCAAATATAAATTTAAATAAATAGTGTAGAACTATATTACAAAATTAAATGTCTAATAATTATTAGAAAACAAACCTCAGGAGTTTTGACTCCATTTCTGGTATCATATTTAGAATTACTTGGAGAGTTATCTCGATTCCTCAAGTTCTTATATTTATCACTGAGTGAAGGTCCTTGATCAGACGAATCACGGTTGTCAGAGTCGTAATAGTTGACCTTCTTTTTAGTAGTTGTTTTCTCAAAATCATAATCTTCTTTATGATCACTGGAAAACTTATTTCGGATGTTCTTGAAATGTTCCACAGATTCTATATCAGATTGGTTTCGATCTCTACTATTATAATTTAACCGGTTATTATCATTTTTCTTTTCTCTATTATTTATGTCTTTACGATCTATGGAGTTGTAATTATAACGGTTTTCGGTATTTAACTTATTGTTTCGATAATCCTTGGTAGTTTTGCTGTCATGTCTGACCACTCGCTCTGTGGAAGAGTCTCCCGCACTTCTTCCTTTTGAAGTATCCCGTGTTCTGTCTCTGGAAGTATTTCTCGGAGGACGAGATGGACTTATGTTTCGCTTGAAGCTATCTTGATGTTCAACTTTCTGTTTCCTTTCTTCTCGTGCAAGATATGAATCACGGGGCAAAGAGCGGAAATCATTTTTGGAACCTTTATTGTAATTGGCATAATCATTATCATCATCTTCGTGAGACCTACGTCTAGTCTTTGATGAAGTAGTATCTGTGCCTTTATATTCTGTAAAGCGTTCTAATGGATCTTCAGTCTGCTTGTCTTGAGTCCTTGGGTCATAAAAGAATTTAATTTTAATCTTCTTTTTCTTCTTCAGAGTTCCCTTTCCTTTATCAGAGCTATTCTTCTTCTTCAATCTTTCCAATGTTGAGAAAATTCCTGGAGAAGAAGTTCGTTTGCTATTTGCATCTGGTGATTTTCTACCTTTAGGTGTGACAGATCTAACTCTACTTGTATTGTTTTCTGATTTGCGATATTGATTGCTTGAAGAGTTCTCATGAGCTACTACCAACTTGCTTTTTTCTCTCTGGTCAGCTTCGAGAGTAAGTGCATCAACCTCATCAACTGTTAACGGTTGTAATTCCGACGAGTTTAGCTGATGAATATTCTTTTGTTGTCTTTCAAATATCATTTCTTCTCGTTCTTCAGCTTCTTTTTCTTCCTGAAGTTTTTCCCTTATATTGACTTGATTTCTGATTTTTGCCAAAGGATCCATTCTTCTGCGATAACCAAATTCTGACTCATCTGTATCTGATAACAAGGGAATGACAGTTTTTGAAACATTACGAGATGATTGGGATTTACGTCTTGGTGGTGAAGGTGACCTATCAAAACGACCGAAACCATGATTGATTCTACGAACTAAAGACGCTGACGATAATTCAGCATTATATTCATCGTGCGTCTGTCCTCGTAGCGGTGACATAGATTTGACAGTGCGCCTGGATCTCGATGGAGCTTTAGGTAAACCTTCAGTCTGAACTCCTATGGAAGACATATTCATGTTATTGTTAGAGTTACTCTTGTATCCATTAAAGAGATCATCTGATGAGACTCCATAATCTTTCATGTGTTTCGAAAAACCATTTTCACCAACTTGATAAGTTTCATATGTATGATCATCTTCATCATATCGTGGGTTATTTCCTGTGATGATTATTTTAGCGGAATAATCTGAATCCCTTGAATAGGGTTCATATTCGCGACTTGTAGATCTTGTTAACCTACGGTCTCTATTATAGAAGTCATCTTTGGCCTTAAAATTATCTCTAGTAGGAGACAGTCGGCGAACTGCTTCCACTGATGATAATGGGGCAGATGTATAACTGAAAGGTTTGTTTTTGTTATGAGAATTTTGACTATTTGTCTTGGTATAAGGTCGCATATTATTGTCTTCTTCCTTCTCTATGTAAATCATATGTGTACGAACTTGGGGATCAGTATTATCAGAATTAATTCTTTTGACGATATTTTCTACTTTCGGTCGATAGGTATCAGTGTCATTTGTTTTAACATCTGTTGTGCTTGAAAACCCGCTCTGTAAATTATCATATGGCTTGTATTCTGTCAATCTTCTTGTCCCAGGAATGCTAACATCCGTGAGGTTGTCGGCTGATTTGTATTCATTCCTATTCTTTTTGTAGCTCTTAGGAGCCACAAATCTCTTTCCTCTGTTGTCATAAAGATTGTCGACAGACATGTAGTTTTTGCTATCCTGAACGGTAGGATCGATGAACTGAGAATTATCTTCGATAATTTGGTTACTGTTATCGTAGTAGATGGTGCTTGCCTGAAGATCAGGAACTGATTTATACAGACTGGCGTATTTTTCGTATGGATGATCTAGATCTGAATCGTTAATGTCAGTTGTTGATTGGTGAACGGACAAGGCTCGACGACCCAAACGATTATTATTGTTTACTTTGTTCAAATGTCGATGTCGATTTATGTTAACGTTATCTTTATCAGTGTTTTGGAAAGCGTTTTTTGTTCGAACGTCGTTGATGGAACGATTGTTTGGCTTCGGAGACCTTCCGAGACTGTTGACAAGATTATTCTTTTTACTATCTGAGTTTAACACAACAGTATTGTTGGCTCGACTTTTATTGTTATTTGTATTGTTATCTAAATTATTGCCTAATTTCGAACCAGATACACAATCTACTTGATCTAATAATCGGACCAAGTCTTCAGCTTCACGTTCAAGTTCTTGAGAGGATAAAGATTGTTTTTTCAAGTGAACAGGAGTACAATTAGACCATTCGTCTTTACGAAGTTTAGGTTTAGGTTGATCTTTAAGACCTCGCGGAATATGTTTGATGCCTACGTCTTTATTGAATGAAACTCTTTTGTCAGATTTTTCAGATCTCAGTGAATCAGTTCTAGCGACAGCAGCGGATTGTTTTCGTTGAAAGTCACTTCTGGGGACGGGCATCCTTTAGATCGATCTGTTAGTAATTGATATTCTAATTACATGATTCCTCATCTGCCATCTTGATGTCCAGCAAAAAATCAGTAGTCAACCCTGTAAAAAAGATTTTAGTATTAATTTATGAATTTGTTTCCGATGGTTAATCATTCAGAATTAAAATGACAATTATTTAGAAATACATTTTTTAAACAGATTTCAATATCATTAACTCGAAGGCATTTTAACTTGTTGATCTTTATACTGAAGGTCAATATGAATAAAACAGTGAAAAACATCTTGAAATTCTTCTAAATATAAAACTTATAATCAAGCATGGAGTTACTTCTATCCAGAAATGATTCATCTCATTTTGGAATAAATATTTATTTTCTTATAACTACTGACGGCATAATTATACCTCTATAAATTCCTCATTTTAAGATATGTAGGTACGTATATAGAAAAGATAGTTTTCTCTTTTTTATAAAATAGATTTCACTGTCTTCATGATATTAACCTTGGATGGTAATATTAAATCTCGATATTTATCCCGTGCTAAAGTGATGATAAATCGTAGTATATCAATTTAGATCAATTTTCCAGATTAAATGTAAATGATATAAATTACTTAACTTTTATTGAGTTATAAATAATATTTTTGCTATATGAACACGCGCCAGACTAATATATTCAACATTCAATCATTATCGAATCACTTTAAACCTTCCATTCATCATTTTTATGTGAGAAATATTATAAATTGTTTTCAGTTTTATATATGTAATTCGATTGATAAATTAAAGCATTTATTTCACTTGGGAGTAGTCAGCTTATATAGTGTATTGTCGGTGGAATTTGTCGTATAGCTTCGAGCGTAGGTGTTAGTGCTTATATATAATATATAAAAGAGTTACTAATAACTATAATTGAATGGAAACTGATATAACATATGGCGGTCGAATTTTTTTTGCGTTATTCATTCTTCATGAATTATACACGCCTATGCACATGCTATAATTAAATTATATACAAAATGAACATCTTGTAATTATTGTACTTTAAATATCTTAAAATTTTTGTACAAGTTATAATCTTATAATCATAAATATTAAAAAGAAATATAATTTCTATTTAAAGAAATGAAGAGAATGATCCATTTTCTAGACATGTATAATACAAACTAAATTTCCGTTAAATCAATATCGCTTATAACTGCCAGTGATAATAGAAAATTTATACACAATTTGCAATATTTATATTGTGTTTGCAAAACATCAATATTAGAATAGAGTATTTTCCTGTTTTAAAACTAAGGAACTAATCAAGTTTTTCTCGAAAAACAATAAATAATGAATTTATTCTCAAATAAAAAATATCTATTTTTTCGTAAGTTTTTCTTCCAGAATTAAAATTGAAAATAGAATTTTTTTTAAATTCGACTTGAATGATTATTTAAGATTTGAAGTTTTTTTT
>JAJNBS010299543.1:0-10187 GCA_028455975.1 Notopais sp. c TS-2021
TTTGAAATATACTTATTAATTACTTGTTGTTACCGTATTGTTAAAATAATGTCTTAATAGCTAAAATTAATTCAGATCACTTGAAAGTGGTGCCAAGTATGGACCGAAATATTGTGCAAAGTATACTTTAAAAAACTGCTTTGTGGTTTTCTTACAAGGTGTTGAAGTTCTCTAAGAGAAGTATTGGAGTTTAGAAGTATTGAATAGTTTCAGGAGAAATTGATAAAGAAGAAACTTGATATCATGTTTAATTAAGCTTGTTTATATATTTATAAAAACTACAACTACTCATTACTATACTTTTGCATATCACTTTTTCTAAAAATTCACTATATTTTGTGCATTTTTTAACATTTGCATATAATCTCTAGACGCACTTTATAATTATATATGTAGTATATACTGAAACCGTAAAGCCGGGTTCAACTCCTACTCACCACTCGTGTTACAACATAATGTACCATATCAAATAATTTGTATCTATGATACATCCATATTCTAAATGTTATTTATACCAGATTACTTTTTAAATAACTATTTATTTTTCTAAATAAAAAGTTTTAATTATATATATTTTTAACTTTTTTTAGACATTGACCGAGTATTATTATTATAATCTTTGTGATACCCCAAACAACTCGATACGACAATCACGGATGTCGCCCACCGTCGTTGAAAACAATTGATTTAGAAGAAGCAAAAAATGAATACATATATATATATTTATGAATGGATCCTATGAAAATACACTTAGCATGACATTTTTCAATATAAAGTAGTCTTTTTACTTTATTCCTATATATGTATCCAATTTCTGCCATTTGACTTTTTGAATGAATGAAATGTAAGAAATATATTCGATAAAGAATATTCTATATAATAAATATTTGTAATAATGACATATTAAAGAACCTAGATGAAGAAACTTAATATTTTTACTTTGTAAATGTAATTTTCTATCTTTGTAATTTTCGCAATTAAATTAATGAGATTATGAATTCACAACTTGAATTCTTTATGTAAATTTGCCTATCACAAATAAAAAGAATTTTAATTATTTATGTAATATTCTTGAAAATCTTATTTTGACATTTTACGTTTTTTTATGTTCAAGAAGTTTGAATCATCGTCAGTTGTGTTTAATTTATTTTTCATTTGTATTCATGCATACATGAAGAATATTTATTTACGATAGATGTATTTTCTAAATCCAAACTTTAGGGAGTATTGTAAGTGATGAATGTCATCATAATATTCAAATGATTAATTGGTCTAAAATTATTGGAGTCATCAAATTTATTCATATTATCCTTAATTAGCCCAATTATTAACTTAATAAAGGGATATATCCATGCCTAATGCATGAAGCCCAACTAGGATTGACACAACTGGTTATATTTTCAAGTCAGCTTGCTTCTTTCAATTATTGGTCTCGTGCTCCATTGTTTTAAAATTATATAAACCAAAAACATCCGATCATTAACTTCACCATGGAACTAGAATCAGATAATAAAATTAGTTCCCTATAGTATATCAATTACCCCATATATTTTCAACTAATATTTTTAATAAAATTCGTTAATAGAGCCCATTCCGATTGATAAATGATTAATTCTGAATTTATATTTCTCATCAACTTCTTCAAACAAAATTTTTCCCTCCAGCCGTTTCCGATACTATACCATTAAACAATTTTTGAATAGCCTTTTTCCTATTCTATACTTTCAACAATTTTTACAAAATGTTTTGAAAACAATTCACTTCAAAATTAAATAATTTTCAATATCTCTTATAAAATAGGTTAACTTTTTAAATAACTTCTTAATTATTAAAATTATAATAATTATATACTACAAACTAGTGTTTGTTTCTACTACTACTTCTACTACTACTTCTACTACTACTTCTACTATTACTTCTACTACTACTGACTACAAATACATTTCTAGTTTTATTTCAAGTGTGATTCAATTTGTAAATATTTTATTCACAAGTTCTGATATAATATGCAACATATTTGTATTCGTGATTGACTTAGATAAGTCATTCAGTAACAGTCATACGATATGTTTTAATTTTGCCAATATTTAACAATATTGATATTGATAAATCATTTTTCATGATGCAATAAAAATGCTATAAATTATCTAATTGACCATTCTATGTATATCAATATCCTCAAAGTTTCTTATAGTCAATTTTGTGCAATGCTTTAATCATTACACTGATATTATATTACAATGTATATTACAATTTTTTTATTACTTATTAGAAATAACGATCACTGTAGATTTAATACAATTATAAATTCACATTTTTTAGCTTTTCCATAATTTAAAATTTAAATTTAAAACTACCGGTTTTAAAAATGTGAAATAGTATTTTATGGTTGAAATATTTGTTGAACGAATTATCATTAATTTGATGTTATCATTATTCGTCAACTGATGCTACTGCGCTTATCAGGTCACGTGGAAAATTTGTATCAGTTTTAATACAACGTTTATAACAATGATGAAAAATATTTTGATTATGGCTCATATTAATTTATATTTTTGGACAACTTATATATATATTAGTAGAAAAATAATTTTTAAAAAGCAACTATTTCAATCTGAAGTAAACTGACTGTCAGAAAAATATAGGGAATCTCTTTTCTCTGGTAAGTTATTTTTCAAATGAATTTATTGTATTTTCGAGCTTTTTCAATCTCATAAGAGTGATATCAATCGACCAAGAACTACATTTTATTCCACTTTTAAATGTTCTTCTGAGGAAATTCCAGTATTTGGATTCCAGTGTAATGGCAGATTATTATGGGTCATAAGTATAATTTGAGAATGTTATGTGTTCCAATATCCTAAATACGCTATAGGATACGACAAAGCGTAAAAAAGTCTGAGGAAATTAGATCAATTCTATTCTCGATGTACGGAGTCACTGATCCTGAATTAAATTTAATTGCTCGGATTTGCTTTACCTACAAATATGAGAGGTGCACAGTAACTGTTTTGAATGTCTGTAAGACGCCTCTGTTGACTACAACCTTTTTTTGTAACTTTATACTTTATATAAATAATGAATTTGTAATGTTAAGCATGAAATAAAGATTCTCTCTCAAGATTGAAATAAATGGATGCTACTTATATATTTTCAATTAAGAGAAGTGTTTTATTTACAAAAGAATTGTGACATCTTCCGATTCTCATTACAGTCTATTGTATATTTTAATAGGAAGAATTCTTTATTGCTGAGTTTATAATTTGAGTGGTTGAAAATATTGCTTTTGAAGTCGAAGTTAAGTTGCTGTCTCTTTTTTTTAAATTTAAAGACTCTCCTGTGAAGTTGATCCGTTTTGTTTTAACATTGTTTATGAATTTTCGCGTCTGAAATGTATTTTGGGCAGTGCCTCATACGTGGGTTGCACACAACGTACATTGAAAGTTCGCGTCGATAACCACAGGTGAGTCTCCCATAGAACTCTGACTTGTTTAATAAATCCAGAAACTTCATCTGTCCAAAGCCTTCTAATTAAATATAAATATCCGAGTTTCAATAGAGATCATTGCTCTATTCATCGCTTAATCCTCGTAGTATAAGTTATTTGTACCTGACCAAGTTACATTCGAAATTGCTATCATTTGTACCTGAACTACAATGTTCAGATACTATTTTTTACCATTTTTATTATGGTTTTTAATTTTTTACTTATTGGTGGAAAAATATCGTTCCTGAAGATGAACTTGATGTTCGAAACGCGTCAGAAATAAAGAATTCGGCATTTTATCGAACCTATTGGTCCTTCTCTTCATTTTAAAATTTTATTTCGCTGATACATTAAAAACTTGATAAAATCTGCGTTTTCTATTTACAATTTAACTGAAATTTATAATTATTGGAACTAATTCTGTAATTCTATTATAAATATTAAATATGCGAACGTATAGTCAATATCAGTTACGTTTATTGAATTGGTATTAACTGTAATTAATTAAGAAAGATTTCAGGTCAGCTGAGCAACCGACCAAAAATATCTACTCTTACTGCTTTCGACGAATTCTGTATACGGACATCCTTATACCATTTAAAAAAAATTTGTATATAAACAATGTATCAGCTCCTATCTAGTAGCATGAGTATAAATTCATAATGATTTGAACAATATCAGCTTCTGGCGACAAACTATTTTCACAATTAGGAACTATTCTTTTGGCAATATGTCTATGGGACATTTTGTACGTTATTCGAGTGTTTGTGAATTTTAATTATTTTTTTATTGAGTGTCTATTATTATAAGGATTGTTTTTATATCATACTCGGTAGTTGAATGTGGAAGGAGGACAAAATTTGGTCAGATAATAGGTCTTATGAAATTTTATATCTGTTTATATTCTATATCTTTACTACAGTTATAAAAAAATGATTATTAGAATAAATCCAATATTTTCGTGAATAAAATAACCAAGTATATTCTGAAATAAAAACAGCAATGACAAAATAAACAGAAGCTGCTACCCTTTACATAGATCCTCTTTTATACGACCATTTACTTACAGATATAAAAATTTGTCTACTAACTAATTTATGAATAAAAAAGTTATATTGAAAAAACAAGATCAGCTTAGATTAATTTAGTATTTGTTTAAGAAAAATACATTTCCATTGAAATTAGATTATATAATCCTTGTAAAATTAATTAATAGATTATTTTTGGATTATTTTAGACTAATTGGAGGATTAGTCCTGCCTCTTATATCTATTATTTACTATAATAGATATGGTCGGAGTCGTAGTGATATTTTTGGCTCAGAGACTGTCAAATAATCTCTGACTCCGCAGTTTCGAATTTACGTTATTATAAAATCATATAAAGATTAAATAATTAATTGTCTGAACGTGATTGATCGGTGAATTCGTGTCACGGAATTTATAGCTTATCATTTAAATAGTATAAAGGCCTCAGACATCGCCTGCATGTTATATAAAACATTATATAATCATCTCGAGCCCCTAATAGAATTAATATTAGGCGTAGTTTCGCGTCAAAGATAAAACTGATCTGCATCAGAATAGCCGAGTCTAAAATATTGTCCACTAATAGAATGACTTCAATTTCTAACGACGACCAATGAGAATCGATTCTTTCAATAAAGTGATTCTTATTCCGATCTAAAATCAATTTTGATGCTCACGAAAATACGCCTATTATATATATATATGTAGTCAGTGATAAAATTACGAAGATAATGTTGAAGATTTAAAATAATTTACAGTGTAATAATATCTCTTCGCAAAATCGGGATAGACAAATTTTTCAGGTTTTATACTAGTATATCGTTGAATAAAACCTTTATCAAAATATGTTAATTCGTAGCTGATAATGTACCTGAATTTCTTCATCAATGATTTCTTCCGAATTGGCTGAAAGGACCGATATACCGCTGTCCCTCATGTTTCCAGAATTTCTCCGTCTAATTGATTGGTCGACAACTTCTTCTTCATCTTCTTCGTCGAAAGTATCTTCATCGCTTCTGGTTTGGGGACTCTCGATTCTTCTGGAAGAAGAAGGAAGTCGTCTCACTCCTCCAGATTTGGCGGCAGATCGCAGGGGCGGAATCCTCGACTGACTTCCGATGCAAGAGATTGGGTTGTCTACTGAAAACAAAATCTTGTTACCTCTAGAACTGTTTAATGTAACCTTAGAATTATGTTGCTTTTTCAATAATTGCAATTTTGACTTATTTTTAGATAGACTCGAATGTTATACATTTAAAGGAGAGTTTCTTATGAATGTAAAGTTTTAAATAAATCTTGATCTAACTAATTACTGATGTAATAAATAAATAAACCTTGATCTAATGGTTCAAGAGCATAAAGTCTTCTTGGTGCTGGTGAAGTTAATGGTGGAGATCCAATGACAGCTCTTTCTGTATTTCTTGCACTACCGACTCCACCAGCAGCGTATTTGTTCGGAAGCAGAGAATATCCTGAAAAGAAAAAAATATCTTGATGGTTTTAAAATTATTATACATTATTAAATAGAGATAAAATCACAATATTACCTCAGAATGTTAATAATTGTGTTAAAATTAAGTATTATTTCTTTTATCAAAAACTATCACAAAACATCAAATGATGAAGGTAAGAAACTTTTTCTATAATCGAAAAACTATCAAATGAAAACATTTCATAAATGTAAATAAATGAACTCGGTGGTTAATTATATTTGTAAATATAGTGTTAGCTTCATCAACTATTTTCAGAAACGGAAAAGGTTCATATAAAATCGATTGGCAGACCGTTCTTTATTTGTAAATTATTGCATTAGCATACGGTTGGAAAATAATCCAATTCCTATATTATTTGAATTACAGGTAAAATTAATATATTCAGGAGTATCTGTAGGACAGAGTGAAGGTTCAATATAAAAATACAGAAATAAAGGTGAGGTTTCATACAAATGCTTGCAATTCAGAGATTAACTTCATTAAATTGCAAATTAATGAAGCTGTCTATTGGAAGAAGAAAGTTATCCATATGAGGAAATTACTAAACATCCTTTTTAAAATGAATACTTAAATTAATTAAATCAATCTACTAAATATTTTTTTATATTTCTTAGAAGTTTATTATGGTATATTAGTTAAAAGAAGATCGCAATTTCAGCATCAAAATACTAGATATAATTTACGGAATTTCATGAGACTGCTTTAAATTTCAAAAATAAAATCCACAACTATTTTATGGACATTGGACATTATATATAGAAATGTTAATGGGCTGTTGCATTATAATTAAAAAAATTTACTTTCTAGTAGAAACAAAAGAGTAATATGATACAGATAAATAGATTTTGAAGCTTGAATTAAATAAATGAATAAACTACAATTCATCGAAACGAAAAATGTTCTGAATTCAGAATATTTCGGATTTAAACCAAATTCATACAAATAATTAACAAATTTGTGGACAGTTCAAAATATAAACATAAGTTTATAAATATTCTGTGCAACATTTAATAAAGTGAATGTCTTTCTAATAGGAAAGAGAAAAATGACTACCTCGATATAAAAGACATTATAGAAAAGGCCATCTCTGTTATTATATCTATTTATTATCTAAATTGATTAAAAATTCGCAATTCAATTTACTATCAGGTATTTTCAAATCATTTTTGGTAGATTAATGAATATTTGTTCATTTAGAAGCGTTTTTATATTAAGATGGTTTTGAAATCCTTCTTGATATCGACCTTCATTACAGATATAAAATATAGCACATATTTTCCTTCATGACTTGATCTATATTTAGTCATGATATTTTGTATCGAAGTTTTCTTAACTTCTAATCATCACTAATAAAATAATAATAATGTAGCACTGTTGAACATGAAAATATGCAATAAATGTTAATTTGTGGTTGGAAAAGTAGTGCAACGAAAGGTGAATTCAGTTCAATCAACTGCATTGGAAGATGCGTGTCTAGTTTTTATTCGATCGTGCAGAAAGGAGTTTCGATCATGATTTTTCTAAACTGTTTAGCATCAAGTTTCTAATTTAAATACATGAAATCGACCTAGCTTGAAAAAAGCACATAATTGGATCTTTTTTATTACAAGACCTGTCATCTATTTTAACATTAATTTGGTTCCTTCACGACTGTTCTACTTTTTATAAGTCAAGGACAAAACCTTTAGTCATTAACTGTAACATTCTCGATTGAAGGACATTTTAATAGTGTCATTTTTACCGATTTATGATGCTCGATTTATCGATAAATGTATAATCATAAAATTAAAAAATTGTCTGTGATTGGTCGAATAATTGAAGTTAACAAATTCAATGTTGAGCAAGTTTTCATTAAGCGGTAAAATTACTTATTAAATTTAATCTAATTCATTATATTTTCAATTTGACTTTTTTATTCAAACATTTTTCAATAATTATAACGTAACGGAATTAAAAATTAAAGCCAATTTTATATCTCAGTATGATTGATCACAATTAAAGTGAAGGTTAATCTGTTTATTACACGCAGATTCCATTGAATTTATGCATTCAGTTACTCTATATTTCAGTTCAATTCAAACATTAATAGTGGAATGTTGAAATGCAGGAATAAGTGAAACATTTTAGATAATTATCAATATATATATACGTTCAACCGATCAAGTATATTGTATGTAAACGTAATTTAAACTGACAACCATGCGAAAGACAAATATAGTTTTCTATATTTGACTATACGGACAAGGCAATAAAACTGCATTTAATTTGTACAGTTCAAAAGTGACGTCCAGTTATAGTGCGATATTTAAATGAATAATTCAAGGTGGTCAATTCTCGAATGATCACGAAAGTCTTTGATAAACAATGAAGTCAATTAGATCGAAGAGTCGTGTCTTTATTAGATTGATGAAATAAGTGAACATTGAATTGTGTATCCATGCGTACTATTTTATAGATAGAACTCACCTTTATCTACGTTAATGGATCTACTGAGAGCTGATCCTTGCCTTAATTTGCCTAGATAAACTCCTCGATAATTGCCTGCAAAATGAACTTATTGTCAATATAATGGTTCTCCAAAGATAAATATTTAAAAAAAGGAAAAGAAAAAACTTAATAATATAATAGTGTCTTAATGCTTTCTAAATTCTATTTTTTAGCAACACGCAAAAGTTTAAGAATATAAT
Source organism: Notopais sp. c TS-2021 (assembly GCA_028455975.1). Taxonomy (NCBI): domain Eukaryota; kingdom Metazoa; phylum Arthropoda; class Malacostraca; order Isopoda; family Munnopsidae; genus Notopais; species Notopais sp. c TS-2021. The sequence continues at coordinate 8,696 of JAJNBS010299543.1, forward strand.
TAAATTGATATTTCTTGTCTGATATTTTCGTAATAAAATTCATTTAAAACTAGTATTATAAAATGAAATTAGAGCATTATAGAATTAAGATAATGATGTTCTGTGGTAAAAATCCCGCATGAAACCTATAATTAATCGATGAAATGAATATGAATAATTTGAAAGGAAAAACATAGTATCGTGCTATTAAAATTAATTGATAAATATTAATAGTTCGTCAAGGTGGTATATTATATCCTCAATATTCTTCAATTTTTACAATAATGATGTTTTTGATACAATTACAGAAATGAATATGGGCTATAAACTTTCTTCAATGCAGCATAATATACAAGGTTATGTGATGACCTTACATTATTGGCTTTATCCGGTCAAAGTTTGCAGATGTTACTAGATAAAACGTGTGAAATGTTGAATCAATTAGTACTGAATCTAAATGAAAATAAATAGGTGTATGATTTTTAAAACGAAACTCCAGAAACAAATGTGTCTAGCGAATTTTATGTCAATGGTAAAAATACATCAATTGCCAATAATGTAAATATTTAGGTGTAATTTTAACAGATAATCTCTCTAACAAGGAGGATATTAAACGATGCGAGTAGCTATCTCTGAAACAGTTCTTCTTTATATTTAGGAAATTTCATTTTGATGAGAAATCTGGTTTATCATTTCTCTCTCTGGGTCTACCACAAATCGATTAAAAATCTTATAAATGTATCCTGAAAATATAGTAATTGTCATATTTGTGGTCTTCCTATTTTTAAACACTTTTTGAATTAGAAACTATATCTTATATTTTTAGTCTGCTTAATTCTGAAAGTATCTGCTTCCAGCCATATAAGTTCTACCTTTTGAACGAATCAAGGATGATATCTAATGTATAACTAAAAAAAAATTTGTAAAAGAATATTCTATAACGAATGTTTTCGATAATAACAATATAATTTGTTCAAAATAGAGAACCCAGATGAAGTATAATTGTGAACTTACAATTAATACTACAAATTGATAATACCAATTTTCTCTACTTTTTAACGTTTGTGTAAATTTTCTAAATTAAATTAATGACGTTATGATTTCAATATTTGACCTGATTTGTATGTAATTTTGTATCATATAATCTTATATGGAAGTAATATGTAATAATCATAATTCAGACATAATTACTTATGTCATATTCGTGTCAACTTAATTATCAGACATGTTTCAAACTTTCTCGCGATGACAAATTTATTAGCAATTTTTTTAATATAATACGTATCATGACATTTTGTGTTTCTGTGATTTCTTTGATTTATTATTTTTATTTTTCCCATGCTACGTAAAACTTTGTACCTTGTATAATGTTTAGTGTCAGTATCATAATCTTGGCTATATATTTATCTTAGTAAATATATATTGTCAAAAATAATTATGTTACTTATTATGGTAAATATATAATATTGTACTGACGTCAACCTATATATATATATATATATATCGATAATTT
>JAJNBS010300281.1:0-14463 GCA_028455975.1 Notopais sp. c TS-2021
ATGGATGTCTTTTAGAATCCTGATGATTTCTAGTATTGAAACCAAAAAATGTTTAGGACCTTAGAAAGAATCTAGGTAAAATTAACTAAGAAAGAATTGGATTTGGTGTTTAATAAGAAATGTCTTGACAATGGACTTCTGCAAAAATACACAGATTTTAATCCTTATAACTTTAAATAAATTTTAAGAGTGTATATAAAGTACGTTTTTTATAGGAGAAATGTAATCACCTTTATAAAATAAATTTTCGTGAAATTACTATCCAAGCGTGATGAAATGTGGCTTGCTAAATCGATGATGGTGGAAATCACATTGAAGTAGTGTAATTATAAGTACATTTTTCTGTAAAATCTTTAACTTTTATTCGATTTAGTTAAAAAAAAGTTTTTAAAGATATTTGATTGGTGAGAGTTAAAAAGTTCATCCTATACTGTAACGTAAGCCATTGTTATCAGAAATATGCAACTGGGAAATAGGATAATGAAATAAATTTGTCATAGCGTGTATTGAGAAGGAAAATTAGACATTGACGCGGCTTGGTGGCCTTCATCTACAATTTACACCAAAGCAGTTTCAACGATGTCACAATGTTTATTTACAGCTGTCGAATGTGAAGACGTTTCCAGATCGCATTTTTGATGGTTTTTGGATCAATTGAAGAATTTGAGTCTCTAAGGGTTTTTTATTCGTGAGGTCAGAATGGTTTGATAATTTACACTTTAGAAGAGACTAAAAACTCTGGAGGTCAAATTGATCTATCGATCAGTTTTTTTAGTAAAGTGTATGAATAGTGTGACGTCACCGGTTCTTTTATATCTAAAGAAACTTTCTACAGTGGAACCTCGCTTCCTTCGTCATTTTCTGTTTTATAATTGGTCCTTTCTGATGGAATGGGCCAATAAGAGTTACTTGGGAGCTGAATACCAATGACTGACTAGTGCCTAGTAATAGATCTAAATCTATTACAGTATATGACAATATCGCATTGTTTAAAATATAAATTAACTATCAACATTGTAGGCATATTATAGTGTGTACTATATAACCGATCAATCTGCGTATTTTAACCAATAGAATTTGTTCAATATCTGACGAAAACCAATGGGAATGTCGGTAGATTCAGATTGGTTATTTAATGCACGTTCAAATACTTGTGATTGAGAACAGCTCCTAAGTAGACAATATTTCCTACTCTATACATAGACGATCAACACAATAATTATCATTATTATAGGCACTATGAAAATTGATTTGCTTTCAAAGTTGATATGTAAACAGCATTGCTATTTGGTTGTTATAGAAATATATCTACATTCGTATTGCTTTTTAGATCTTAATAAATAATTTAGTTTCAAACGGCATCTAACGATTAAAAAACATCCGTAAGAGGTATTTCAAATTTGAATCTTTTAATAGAAATATAATCAAATAAGATGCCTCTCTTAGCGACTCATATATGTACATGCGACAAAAAAAGATGAAAACTTAAAATACTGTACGATCGTGTTCTGAATTCCTATTAAAAATGAAGTTGGGAAATGTTCAATTATTTTTATAGTTTCTCGTAATTCTATTCCATGACTCTTTATAATGTAAGGAATCATCACACGATATGATACTGGACAGTGATTGGATTACAAAATTATCCAATCAGGATACGAAATATGTATAACAGCAACCAATCCTGTGACGAAAACTTTGCCAATCTTTACAATTTCTCGCCCAATCACATCTTGAATTTTAAAGGATCCGTTTAATTGGTGAAAAATGATGTATAAGTTATTTATTTCAGTTATGTAATTTGTTAGAGAATTATGTATGTGAAATAATAAATCCAATAATATGAATAGAAAATGTCAAGCTCAGAGTTATCGAACCTGTGAAATTTTAGCTACCGGTTCGAACTTGTTGAATCCTACCATTGACTATGGTGACAGAAACTTCATATTTAAATATGGTGACCGTACGATTTTATGTAATAAATTCATTACGTTTCTCATAACTAAATATAAATTGGTGCATTTGTGTATATAAATACAGTATTATAATTATATTAAAATAACCGATGTCGTACAATTTCAGAGGAGTATATATTCAATATTCCGATTTACCTACAGTGTTATCTATTTTCTTAAACTCAAATACTTATTTCCTAAAATATATTTTTTAAGGCCGTACTAAACAAAGTATTGCAATAGCAAACAGCTGTAATGCGAGATTGTACAGAAGGACTATCCTAACACTGATCTGATAATATCACAAAATAATGTAAAACTTAACACCCATTATATCATTTCAGCTTTTAGTCAACAATCTGTGTAGATTATTGAGGTAAAATTCATCATATATCGTGACTTTCGTCCTAAACAAAAATACATCACATGGAAACTTGATATAAAAATGTGCAAATCATCTAAAATACTAAACAATGGATACATTATAGGTTCTTTTTCGTAGAGTCAACAATATCTAGTATTTTCTATCAGTATCTGTACAGTATGTTGTTGACAAGTAGGTGCTCATAGAGTCATAGGCTAACATTTTCAAAGAAATATTGTATGTACTGTATATTCATAATGTAGTTGATATTTTATTTAATTTATATTGTACTAGATTCAATAAAATTTTCAATATTGATTTCTGATTAATTGAACAATAATGTCCTGGTATTTTCTATTTTAACTTTAGGTGAGGCTAGGTACAGTATGTTTTTATCTGGCCTCACCTGTAGATGAGGACCCTCGTGGCTACTGTCGATCATTTGTGAGGTGTATTATAATTAATTACAGCGGTGCTGATAATAAAGATATCCATTTTGTATCTTTTCATAATAACAATTGTGATTTCTTTGCTTCAAGTAAAAAATAATCAGATAAAATTCGACTATCCGAAATGCTACTTCGTATTCTTCTATATGAATCAACTTACGCTACACGAAGATCAATTTGAATATTTTATTTCCTCTAATTCATTACATGTTTTTGGAATACTAACTGAAGAAAATCGTTATTCATGAATAGTAATGTTAAAATATCATTTGAATCGGGTGCGAATATTATAGACTATTCAGAACCTAATTTCGGTTTCAATTATAAATTAATACTGTACCTTAAAATTAAAATCTTATCTGTTGAAGGTATCGTCTTGATTTCACTTAAGTGAATTGAAGAAAGTCGGCAATAAATATTTATGATTCACAACAAATTAATAATGGACTTCGATTCATTTTTGCTCTGTTATAAAAGTATTTTTTTTATGAATTATTTGTTACTTATCAAAAGTTATATTTCTACTACTGTCGAGTCAAGGGAAGGTGGTCAGCAGTAATCTATGTTTTGTCCTGCTTCAGCTTGATTCATCAAATCCACGTGATAATCTGTAGCTAAAATCAGGTCAGCTACGCACCCCTTTAGACCAGGGGCTAAACGACCCCCTTGCATATTCTTGTACGTTTCAATACCGCCTGAAAATCATTGTTGTTTTATTAAATTAAATATTTCTTCTAGAATTAAATGCTTTTTAATTTATTAAATTTAATATATTGAAAGTAAATTATATTGTGGCTAAGGATGATGATGAGATGATGATGTACGAAGTCCTAGTTAATGATCTATCAATTTTTTTTACCGTTTTAATTAAATATTTTTAATTAAAAAGTACTTCATTAGAATAAAGAAGTCTTCGTTGAAGTAATGAAGATCTTCGTTATTTTAATGAAGTATTTTTTTCAGTGTACATATTAGAAAAATAATTTTTTTTAATTTATAATGTCAAGTTTTTGTTGTAGAAATTAATGTATTATTATTTTCTTACCAACATAAAGAGGAGAATCTACATTTAGTTGGACTAAATCTCCTGCTGAAACGACGGCTTCCGAAGGACCTTCATCTATTGTCAAATGAGATGTTTTTTCAAACCTACAAGAAATCATAATGGTGATAATATATATATCATATTAAAATAATATAAATGAGTTAATGAAATTGTACAGCTTCTAAAAGCAATGGTAATAATAATACCTGGTAAGTTTCACCGTATGCCAGTTTCCATCACAGACAGTTCCCGTTTTGTTGTAAGATAGAAAAGCGAAACCTGAGCCTAGATTGTATCTCAGTACCACGTTGCCGTTTTTGAGTTCTAGAGATAGAAAATCTCCCATAGGAGGTAGTGCCAGGTCTTTGACGACTCCTTCGGCTAGTTCTTCAGACCCGATCCATAAAAGGAGTCCATCCGGAGTCGTCGATCTAAAGCGTAGCCACAAATGTAATTTGTCTCCTGAAACTCTGCAAGAAATCGAGTAAACAATTTTTAAATAAATAAACTATATAAGAATTTAGAGATTAATTAAATGATTCAAATACACCAATATCAGTGTTAACTTATTTTTCATTTTTCACTCCTTACATTAAAAAAGTTATTTTGTTTACCTTTTCAAAATATCTGGTTCGTTATATTTGAGAAAAGATCTTCCACTAAATGATGGAGTTGCTACTTGAGTAACGACTTGGCTTCTACAATGAGGGTTATTATACCCCAGAGGGCATCGGCAAGAATAGGTATCTTCGATAGGTTCACAGATGCCCCCATTATCACACGGGTGGGTCGAGCATGGGTGGTCGCAAGCTCCTACATTCATGCCCGATGTTGCTCCAGCCACAAGATGAATTCGTTGCTCACCCACAATTAACTGGATGAACAAAATTTACTATTATTTTCTTATTAAATACTATGTGGTAATTAATTACTTTCATTATTAAATAACTTTTATTCAAAATAGTCTTCAAAGAGATTATATAATTTAATGTTTTAAGTTATTATATGCCTTTTTCTAAAGGTAGTCTTTTAATAACCTTTTGAATGCAACCGACAAATTTGGAGGTCTCTGGTAGAATAATGGGAGGAAAGTCTGACGAAGGTAGACCTCCAAGGAACAGTGGTTGAGATAAAGACAACATCGTAAAAGCACCAGGAGTTAATCCTTCTACTGGGAGTTGGTCGTCTACATAGAACCAGGTTCTTCGGCCAGTTCTCGATATCTTAACCGTATGCCACAAACTGGGGCGAACTGGGTACAACGATCTAAAAAAAACAATTAAAATTAAATGCCATACAAGATTTGTGTCTTTTGATTATTTTTAATAAGTCAATTAACTGTTTTATACAATAATGAAATTTAAACAAACTATTCTATTAATTTTCACAGCTTTTTAGGGTCTTGTCATCAGATTATATAAAACTGTTACGATTAACTTATTGAAAATCTGATTCACTGACCTAAGAGTAAGAGGTCCTGATCCTAAATCAATGGTCATTAAGACATGAGCCTGAGACAACGTGATAGCGATGAAATCTCCCGTTCCATCGGTTCTATGACCTGCGTAAAGAATAACTCCTTCGGTGGACTCTGGTCTGAAAACTAGTTCCATCTCCAGCCAAGATAATACGGAGTCTCTCAAGGGGGGAAAAACCAAAAGTGAAGACCCATTGAATGATGGAATCTGAAACATTAATAAATGAGTTATAATATATACTAATATGGAATACAAGAGATTCTTATATTTAATGTAGAAAATAAAATATTGTTTTATTGGCAAGTTGATTATGTTCAGAATAATTATATGAGTTTACTTCTAAATTGAGAGGACGTTCGCAGAATTCTCCGTCGTATCCGAGTGGACATATACATATAGGTAGGCCATCGAATGGCTCATCGAGATAATTTGAAGGTGTCGAAGATGGAGACAGCAACGACATGTTCTTTAATGAACTTGAAGTTATGCATTTTCCTCCGTGGTGACATTCTATTTCGTTGCACAGTTCTCCAGTACATTCCGCTGAAAGGGAACAAGTTTTGATTCTTAATTTATCGTAATTGTTTTTATATTTTTTATAACGATAACCGAATTAAGTAAATTTGATTATAAAAATTCTAATCCAAGAACCATTTGGATCCTAATCAAAAGTAATTTAGGAATCATTGGTATGGAAAAGCACGTTTTTTGTAGGATCTCCATGAGGATTCGTTCCCGGTGAATTATCATTCTCAAAATAATTAATCTAATATGAATTTTTTATAATTTAAAAAAAGAGATCGAGTAATAATTCTCCAAAGTACGAATTAACTGGGGACTAATTTTCCTGCGGATAAATTGACCTAGGGACGAATTCATCGGGCACGAATTATACTGATACCCTTCAGAATATGTCTTTATCTACCCTCATCTGAAGTAATGACACTTCTGCACGTAGAGCCGTTAATTCTCTTCGAGTTGATCCTACTAATATGTATTATAATAATTATAAAACTTACTGATATCCCATCCATCCGTCGCCGCATAATCAAAAGACATCGAATCTGTATCCGAAAGATCTTGCTTGAAGAACTTGTACATGTGGTCATTAATTTGAAGCTTCTTAATACAACCGTCGAATCCTGAACGAACTCCTAGACGAGTGATCAACGATGTCAAATTGTAGGTTCCTCCAACGTAAAGTGGTTCACGGAAAGTGATGCGCGAAAATAGGCCCTGTTCATAAGTTACATTATTTAATTTACTGTATTTCATTAAGTTTTTTCTTCAATTCTTGGACTTTTAACTAAGTTTTAAATTTCAACAAACTTATGTTTTAATATTGTACACAGATTTATGTTATAAATTCAGTGCCCTCTATATAAATTGCGAAATATATTAAATAACTGGTTTATTATAATTGTTCATTATTCTTTTGGAAAATTTAGTAATTTGGTTGTAGGAGCTATTTGGATATATTTGAATATATCCTAACCATGTACAAAATACATCCCAAAAAATGGTCAAATTGGTCTAAATAACTGAGTGTTTTTGAATTGTTACCTCTGATCGTCCTTGAACGTGATGACCTTTGTTAAGCTGGAACCAAACATCCCACCGGTGTCTGTAAACTGTAACTCGATTCCATTCGTTGAGTTTAACCTTATCTGGAGCTTGCACAGATCCTGCACCAGAACCACAATCCCATCTGTTAATATAGCATATTATAGTATTTATCATCTAAATTAAAAAAATATTAACTGTTAAATAGATAATACTACATACTTAAAGTGTACAAATCCATCAATAAGAGCGGCTGCCATAAAATCTCCAGAGAGATCGTCATTTTCTCCTGAAACAAAAAGTACTCCGTCGGGAGAATGCGGCTTGAACTCCATCGTCAACTGAACATCTCTGTAAGCTTCTCTCAAGGGAGCAAAAGCTACCCAAGAATCTCCGCGAAATTTGCCAATTTCTATTTTTGATGCTGAGAAAAAAGAGTTTTCGATAAAAATAAGTTTGTTATATCAGATTGATGATATATTTTTGAGGAATATTATTATTACTTATGTTTATATAAAAATTATGTCCTAGTTCTCTTTTGTATTTTTCTTGTATATTATCATGGAATATATATATATATATAAATGAATGTGTGAGTGTGTGTTTGTCCGCTATAGACATTAAACTGGGAACATCTACCAAAAAATGAAATAACCTATTCGACGCAGAATTTTCCGGTATAACCAACGCATACATCAATTTTTACCTGTGATTACGGGAAAGGGGAAAAAATATACCCCGAAAGTAGGTTACCAAAAAAATATAAAGCTACTATGAACATACAAAATTACTAAATCGATAGAGTTTTTTTCATGGAATTTAATGGTCTCATTTTTTTTTTTTTAAATGGTTTGAAAAGGGGGGGGGGGAAGCCCCAAAGTAATGAAATAGCTGAATTTCATTAACAATTGTTCCGACTTTGGCGATTGAAAATACATTATAAAATAGTCTGCCTGAAACCAAGTCAACGTCGGGTATTTCTGCTAGTTATTAATAACAGTCAACTTATTATCTATTTCTGAAAATTTCGACACTGCAGTTTTTGAGAAAATATTTTTTTTAATAGTTTTGGCATTTGAAATTATTGAAAACCTAGAAGAGTAAATGTAGAAGAGAAAGGGCATCACATATCATTGACTTGTTAATATACAAAAGTTAAGGTTCTACAAACTGCACTTATTAAAGTTTTCAATTAAATCTATTAATTACAATTGTAAACAATGTTATTGCTTAAAATTGTTACTTCATTAAGATCTGAGTTTACCAACAATAAGATCTATTAGGTAATGATTATACTTATGATTCTAAAATGTTATCTACTGTAGGTCCTACAATATGAAAACTTACGCGGTGAACTACAAGAGCGTCCTGACTTCCCTAGTGGACATTGACATCTCTGGACTCCATATGTCTTGTCTGTCAGACATTTACCTGAACCACAGCTCAATTGACACTAAAATTGAAATCAATACTTTTATTTAATTTTGAACAGGAACAGTACACAGTTTATTTATATTACTGATTCAAGGAAAATTTACACATAAATATCATTATTTGTCAATATACAGTAATATATAAAGGAGATATGGATCCAAAATTAAGAAAGATAATCTAGATGCAAGATGATCTATGGGACATAAAATAACTAAGAAATATCGTATGCACTTAATTGAATATGAACATATATAACAAATCTTATTTATTTATTGGTTACATATACAGTATATAAATATATTTTGAAAATGCATTTCTGTATATAAAAAAAACTCTGTAACTGTAATCAGTGAGACGGATGATTCTGTATTGATGAAACCGGTAGTGTTTTTTTTAGTTTTTTACAGTTTGTGCAAAATCCCCGAACAGTTTTTTCAATTACTCAAGCCACTAAATAGACATCTTTGAAACCAACCTCGTGCTCTCGATCTATCATGATGTGAACTGTATATGTAAATATACTTTTAAAATTAGATTTCTTCGCTCCCTATTTTCCGATATTAGATTAAATTCATCAGGTTTTGACCCTTTCAATTTTATAGGGAACAACTCATTTATAAATTCAGCTGACCAAATTTCAAAAATGGTTCTTTCAATTATTTTGATTAATATTTAATGAAAAAAAAATTTGCTATTATAAATAATAACCAACTGCAGTATATGAAATTATTGTATAATTACCGTAGGACTGAGACTTTCCGTAGCTTCTAGATTGGGAACTTCTGATGGAACTTTTTGTTCCAAATTCGGTCCCAAGGACGTAAGAGGAGTTTTGAATCTTTCGTCGCCATCTTCAGCGTAATCTCCACTAGAGAAACCACCGTCGTCTTCATCGTCACTTTCAAATTTTGATACTAGATTATCTTGATTTTCCTCGTCTTCATGAAGGTAAAATTTGTCATTCCTGTAAAATAAATTTATTAACCTACAACTTAGGATAATTTAACCACATGACCTACAAATTATGATCGCATCATATGGCTGGGGATTCGAATTATTCGATAAGTCCTACGAACATATTACCTACCAGCAATTCTTAAGCAAAATAGAGAATTAAATTTTAAAATATTGTATATTTGAGAAATTAAAAATGCATCATTGCTAAAAGAAATTCGATCAGGATTAATTGAATATATTACAACCTACAAAATGATTCATGTCTTTTATTTGAGACAACATGTTTAATTTTCACAAAATATTTAGGTTACCTAATTTATATTCTGTACGTAGGATTCAAAAGTCTCCGATACAGAAAGGTTCATATTAAACGGTAAAGATAGTAATGACCGTGTGAGTATTTTCTTTCTTTGTAATCTTTACATTTAAAATCTTTTTGAGGAAAAAGAAACACAAATACGAGTTCTCCACCATTCTTCACGCCCCACCTTGATGGGTCTAGACATCGACAAGCACACCTCGGTTTGGAGACTTCAAGTTCTGGCACAGACAGTGATTTTAAAGTCTCCGTATTAAATAAACTGTATTACATTTAGACAAATTTTCTCTGCAATTTTGCAAGATTTGTAAAAGATAAATTTTGATTCCTTGTGAAATACTTTAAAATTTTGTTATTTTTATTATTTGAATCTGTTATTTGTTGAACATGATATCCTCCTATTTTTATTTATTCTTTTGAATAATAGAAAGATTATATATTGGAAAGAATAAATAAAAAATAGGAGAATATCGTGTTCAAGTAAACTTGTTTGCAAAATAATTTTCTTCCAATCTTTACAAATCTGTTATTTGTTATTTCACCATCTATTTTTACTTTTTTGTATTTAATTTATTGTTTACTTTAGTATACCTTGAAAAGGAATCCATAAGGAATCAAATTTTATCTTTTACAAATCTTGTATAATTTAAATTCGTGTGTTGATATTTATTAAGAGATTCTGAAGAATAATCAAAGAGGATCTAAATAAAGAATATCAGCTTCAGCCCATTTTGTCATAACAATTTTTTCAGAATATATACTTGTTTTTTTTTAATTACAAATTTTTGTATAGATAATCCTGTGCATATCTTCTCTACACAATAATTTACAAGAATAATTATATACGATCTTGTGAAATTTCACAAGAATACCGAATAGCTCTTCTGAATTCGTTTAAAATCAGAGAACACTTTTCTTTTTTTTCACATTTTCTAATTAAAATTTGTCTAACACAATTTTGTCGACCTTCCACATTCACTATCGATTATAATATAAAACGAGCATTAAAATCATAAAACTAGATTATATATTTCAACAAAATTTCTTAATTATAAAAATAATCTGTCGCCAGAAGCTGATATTGTTCATAATTATTATGTATTAATTCTCACGCTATTAGATAGGAGCTGATCCTCTTTAGATATAGTGTCTTTGGAATAATCTCTTAATTATATTATTTCGATAAATAAAATTAAAATAATTCAGCTTCTTTAATTTAAAAATTATTTCCCATTAAAATACAGAACTTTATATCTTTCCAATAAATTCTGTTTGTCATCAATAACCGCTATTTACCTTCTAGATTCGTTTTCTTCCGCATGAACCTCGTCCTGATTGGTGAAGGGAGTATCGTGAGACATTGCAATTGGTTCAGGAATAGATGGGGAGTATTTTTCAAACTGGGATCCGAATAATTCGTCAGACGATGCGTCTGGGTCGTCACCCTGATAATCATTATCGTCCAAAACTGCTATAAAAGATGCTTCTTTCTTGTACAAAATTGAAGTTTCCGTCTGACTAGTCACATTTTTCCCTACAAAAAAAAATATATTTTTAAATGCATTCTCTACTCAGAATGTGCAGTCACTGGGGCCGTATGTGGAAACCAGGTATATTTCGTGAGGCCAAGGACGAATTTAATTCAGAAAGTTATTTTATGCATTTATAATGTTATAAATAACTGATTATAATTAACTAAATAATTATTTATTTGTGAAAAAGATATTGATTATCACCTAAATTTATACCAAATAGTCAATTTAGCAACCTTCAACAATGATTGGTTATATTGACTTCGTTCTGTTAACCCTTTCTCACATTCTCGGTTCATGAACAACATTTCAAAAAGTGTCTTTTATGTCTTTTAATACTTATTGGCAAGTGTTCATTCGTCTGTCTGAACACATAATGCTGTTAGTTGACATCGCTATGCATAATATCAAATTTTTGTAAAAATTGTCATTAGACAATAATGTACATATTAAGACAGCAAAAACTCAAATAATCTTATCTGATTGATAATAATGACCGACCTCTCTATTTCTTCTTCGTTGAACAATTTTTTGAACTAAATTACATACGAAACTTAAAATTGGTATAAAAGTTAAGATCACAAAATCCCTCAAAACTCAAAACTTGCATTATTAAGATTGATGGCAGATTTAAGGAACTAGAAGTCTTTAAAAGTATTCACGTGCTTCATTGATGTTAAGAAAGTGGGAAAAATAATTTTAAATTAATGAAAATACGGTTATCATCATTTCCATGTTTATAGTAAGTCAATTAACTGGAACGCAGTCAAATTTCCAATGCAAGAACTACGTAAATGATTAAAGACTTAAACGAATTTTCTATGTTAAGATTATATAATAAACGAAAATTTTGATGCGATTTATTTATTTGCTACAAATATAGAATTAGAAAAAATTAACAATGGAAATATTATTAAATATCACTCCGATTGGTTGAATGAAATCGCCACTATTATAATTCTGATATTATCAATATTTACAATAACATTTTACTGTAAAAATTCATTCGGTTCACTTAATTTCATTAAAATTTCTATCAAAAACAGGTGATTAAGATAGTGAAGTACTGTAGCTATGAGATTCGCGTTACAAGAAATAATTCTACAAGATTTCATTTTAAAAAATATAGATTAAAAATAAACAAATTTCAGAATTTTCCATTCGCTGTTTTTTTATTCATAAATTGTTCCATTTTTATAGCATGTTACCTCCAAAGAAAAAAAATATTAATATCCTGGGTAAATATTAATTATCATCGCACATAAATTTGTACAATAATTTTATGTAAATCTTACATATAATATATATATTTCTATTTCTGTGGCCTCAAGCATATATTCTTGTGGCCGCAAATTCTAAACTAAAAATATATTCTAGTTTATGCAAATTACTTTAAGAACCAAATATAGTTAAACTAAAACTGAATTCTTTATCACATAATCGTGTTTTTAAATTTTAAACTTGTACTTCATTCTTCACAGTTGATGACTACGACCGTGAATAAGTTTCCTAAGTACGAGAGAACGCAGTTAAGGTCTCAATTCACAGTCGATGATAGTTATAAAGTATATAATGAAAAGTTTTTCCAGGAATTTTAGTGTCTTAAGATACGTTCAAATCTGACCTCAACGATATGAAAAATACCTTAACAATCCGGTGTACCAATTGTTCAATTGATCCAAGTAATTACATAGGCCTATCGATGATTGTAAAATATAAAATAACATTTCAGGAATGTATTATAAATCAATGGTTATTAAGTAACAAGAATCCTATTGGTTCGTGAAACATTCGTGCAACCAATCGAATGCCGGCAATTTAAAAATTGTTTTGATAAATAAAACATCTATTTAATTTTATTGCCTCCTAAAAGGAAACAAAATATAATAAAATAGAAGAAGCCATCTTGGATCCATATATAAACGTAAATAAATATCATTCTTCGGTATTGGAAAAGATGCTAAACTTGAGGAGTTATTTCAAATTTTACACATAAAGACAAATACAAAAGTTGATTGGTCGATTACCGATCGGTATTTCACGACCAATAGCAATGAAGTATTGTAGTGAGAAGGTATATATACACTTATTTTTAATTGATACAAGAGCCGTAACTTGTTATAATTCTGTTTCCAGAATTTACAAACAGATTAATAATGTTTGTAATTATATTCAAGGCTAATATACGAAAGGAAGTTAATTTACTCCTAGGAAGGAGTTTGAAACTCAGATGGTTGACCACTTAACAGTTATTAAATATAATGTAAATGAAACAAAGTGTTAGGAAATCTCTGGTAAAAAGTGTTCACTTTCCCTTATACGCGTCTGAGAGATGACTGCCTCTTTGATAAGAATTCTAAAGGTAATTGAACGCATTTTACACCAATGTTCAGTAGGTCGTTTCTAGAATAGCAATCCGGTAAATAGTATTATTAACTTTTCATGGTCGATTGTCCAAATTAGCAGTAAAGCCAACCCATCAGCCTGCTGCTGCTATAGTACTTAAAATATCAAATCACCGGTAAGAAGAGAAAAAAATGTACATAATTGAGTACGGTTATATTAAAAAGAACACAATTTAAATACAAATTTAAATATTTTTCTTCAAATCTGTTTACCTTCGTTGTATGAAACTCGAAATTGAACTCTCGAAGCAGTAAATATATATATAAGGAAAGAAATCTGGTAGCTTCTTTATTCTGTATGGAATCCATAGAAATCAAACCATTAATTTTGGAATGAGGATGTTATACAATATAGAGTTGCCCTCTCGAGTTAAACCGACCAATAACGAGTCAACAACTCTTAAGAACTTTACCCAATAGAATTTGACGTCGTGTTTAACTCTCTTAGAAATAAGTTTGCCTTTTAGCTCACAAGGGAACTTATTTATTCCTTAAAAGTTATTATTTGATAGCAAAAATATTATTACCTATTTATATAAAATACATGTAATTCTTAATAATAGTTTTGTTTGTAATTTGTTCCAGGTTAAGAACATGTTCCGGGACTTACTGGAACAACTGTAGCCGTTGGAGTCCAAAGTGTAGTTTGGTTGACAGTCACATTCGAATGTTCCGTCGTGCAGATTAAAGCATAACTGATCACACAGTTCGTTATCTTCACAAAGTCCTGAAAATAAAAAAATTAAATTATTTCATAGAAAAATTATTTAATTCGGTACATTCAAAAGCAATTGAATTCTGAAATGATTTTAAATAATTCACTATTTCTTATCTATTCCTAAGAGTTATAAATTGGAATTCAAATGCCATTATCGGGGTAATTTGAAACAAATTTAACAGCAATACGAAATATCAGTAACAATTTTCCCTCTGTTAATTTGAAAAAGATTGTTCTTATATAT
>JAJNBS010306509.1:0-14688 GCA_028455975.1 Notopais sp. c TS-2021
GTCTATATATATATATACACATTATGTATATGATAAGTAGAAGAGATCTTTAATAAACCTGAAGGATCAAGCAGTGACTCATTCTCCAACATCCTATCTACTTTGAATACATATACAGTATTTTACTAAAAATACAGAGCGTTCGGAAAGACACTGTGCACTTATATTTGTATTAACACACATGTAACTACAACGAATACGATTATAAAAGTGCACAGTAACTTCCGAACACACTGTATATCTCTATCAAGTATGAAAGATGTACGTTCGTGTGCTCGATATAACCGATCTGTATTGGAATAACCAATACAAAATAGTGTCATCCAATAGAATGCCTCCAATTTCTGATGAACACCAATAGGATTTGGTTTTGTCTGTTGATCCGGATTCAGGATAAATTATTTAATGAACACAAAAATACGTCTATTGCCAATAAGAATTATGTTCAATAACTTTATTCTCCCAATCCATCGTTCGACTTAGAAAAATTATTATAAATATGATCATTTTATTAACTGTTTATCAATATCAAGTTTAGGTATCTCATCAATCGAAAATAGACCTGATAATATAAGTGTTGCAGTATTTTAAAATGGTCGTCAATATTGAAAAATCTCGCTTTTCAATTTGTTTTCAAAATATAAGAACCTTAACTGATATCGACAGCTTAATTGACCAATATTCCTTTTTTATCAATCGATGGAATGCAATATGGTTCCTGTATCACATTGTATATTTCGAGGCATTATTTTAGTACTCGCATACGTTGAGAATTATATCTTATTCAAAATTAATTTGCAATTTAATTTAAAAGTAATTAATGAGTTTCAGTGCATTTGTTTTATCACATCTGAAATCTTACGTTCAAAATGTAAACAAAGTAATCAATCAATTAAAAAATCTCGCATTATAAGAATCTTAAAATTAAATTATTCCAATTTGCCTGGAAAAATATGCAATCGGAAAGTTTTTAAATCTTTCTGCTTACCTTTAGATACTATTCAATGATACATTGAATACTTAAAGTATTTTGAATGTAATTTTTTGGGTAAGAGCAGCCACTACCTATATAACTTATTACAAATCTATCAGAATAAAATAGGTCGTAATCACTTTTCAACTAAATTAAACTGCCATGCGATTAATGAATTATTTTTCCGATAAAATATACTGAAGACAAAAGATGTGTATCGACCACAACTTGGATAGATTTTTATAAAACTTTATCAAATACTTCAGGATAAGGACTATTATCTGTTGAACTCAATAAATTGGTATGGGACCATCACGCCATTTCTTATTGAAATTTTAAAAATTTCCTATCCTAAATGTTATTCAAAGCAACGTTTAAAAATTCTTTTATCTGATTATATCAATGATATTGGTCAAATTAACTATGTAAAAGATAGTTAATTTTATTAAGAACTTACATTGTTATATTAAATTACATATCGGATTGTAAATTAAGACGAAAACTAGTTTATTATTCCCAACGTATCGTTAGGATAGCTCCTATCTTTATCAAGGGACACTTGTAACTAAAGCAAAATACATATTATGGATTGCACGACCTCATTTCTAATGGTAAAATTTATTAATGATTGGTTTATATATTTCTGATATTTCTTTTGATCTGTTAAATGTATCCTACAATTCAATACTATGCATACTTTCCATAAAAAGACGTTGACCAAGAATATATGTATTCGTAATTTGTATTGAATAATGAATGATTTGATTTGAAATTATGGTTCATACTTATCATTAATTCATACTAAATTTCATAATTTTTGTTTAAAAAAGTAGCTTTAATTTCAGAAATTACTCTAAATTCATGTTTATCTAGATTCTAAATAATCTAGTTGGTAATAAAGCAACATTTTGTGATATTGTGTAGTCTATGTGTTGATCTTCCTCACTCTAATTGAAAATTTGTGACATATAAGCTTATCAACAACGGACCAGATTTAGCAAGAGTCAAAATTGTTTCGTTTACAAGATCAATGTATGATAAGATGTACGATGGAAAATGCAACCTGCATCAACATCCTGTTAAATAAAGTCAACATAATCTGGGGAAAATGTTTTTGTAAATCAACCTAATATTCTCACCTCATTTAATCAATTTCGACCAAGCATATACGAGAAAGTTGGTTTTATTTATTTCCCTTGTAAAATAAATGTATAATTTTTTTAAATCTTAAAATTAAATAAATATCCCAATGTGATGATTTTAATATTATGATGGAATGAAGATCTGGGATAAAAACTCTCCTCGGTGGTGCAGTGGAGGAATCTTTTTCTTGTGTCATCTGTTCGATTTATTTTGTGGGTTTTCCCAGAACATAGGCGTATTTTAGTGTTCCCTATAAACCCGATCTTGATCGGTATAGACTAATCTAAAATATTGTCCACCAATAGGAAACCTTCAACCGCTGATGAACACCAATCAGAGTCGATTTCCTAAATAATGCTATTTTTATTCCGATCGAGATCGTTTTTATAAGACACACGAAAATACGTCTCATGTCTTCGGTAATATTTTGAAATCCAATATATAGTCAAGAATATAGTTATTTAGTTTAAATTATGAACTAATTTTTTTGTACCTAACTAAACATTCGTCCATGTTTTTTAACAAAAACATATTACACAGATTTAGAATATTTGAATTTGTATTATATTATATTATTTACATAAAAATGATGGTCGCGTTTTATTTCTTTGTTACGTCATACATGAAACACCATTGAATTGGACCTTGTGAGCAGAAATTTGGAGTATAAAAGCAATTTAAAATCCAAGGTTCGACATTGAATATTGGCACCAAAATTAATAAAACTGTAAACCCATGTGAGGTGAATTTTAAACTGGTATGAGAACAATATCCTTCACCGAGGACAATAGGTTATGTTATAAATATTATTATTTTATTACTTAGGAATATTCTATTTGGGAGTTTCTCCTAGGGGATATTGTCCTAGAACCTTTTGAACTATAGTGGTAATTTGATGGAATGATGAAAGGCACAAGAAAAAGACATAAAAAACATTGCGTAACCTATACCTTATTATCTGTTGATGAAATTATTTAAAGCATAGGATAATTTTTTTTTACAATATTAAGAACAAATATTATACTTATGGGAATGGCATATGAATACATATAATAAAATTAAAATAATCCTAGGAGTAATTATATATAAAACAATTTATAATAGAGAAAACTAACGTAAATCTGGGGACTTTTTTGTGTTTATCTTCGAATGTTACCAGGCACATAATGGACAAAACATGTTTGTTTTGACAATATGTATAAAAGCTTTTGAATAAATCTAAACTGTAATAAAAAATCTTCAATACATTAGTCAATTGCTTATGTTTGAGCGGCTACGTTTTAAATACAGGGCAGAGGATACATCCAAATCATTCCACACTTTGGAAGCTTGGTATGAAAATTTAGCTTGATTGCCCAAACTGTTGAGAATGGAGTAAGAAAATTGTTATAATTATGTTACATTTTTAATTCATTAAAACATCGTGATAATAATGGAATTCAGCTATTGTATAATATATCGTACATAATAGTTCGCATGTTTTTACTTGGATGTAATTAAGGACTTTGATAAAGTAAATCATTCCAATATCTTTGATGAACTTAAGCAAAGTAATGTATCACATGCAGTAAGAAATATCTTAAAATGTATGCATAACGTGTTATTTAATAGAGTATTGAGTGACAGGTGGCGCTTAGATAACGCTGTTCTTCAAGGTGGTGTTATATCCCCAATATTGTTCAATTTTTACATAATTGATGTTTTAGTTCCTGTTACAGAAATGGATGTGGGCTGTAAACTTCCTTTAATACTAACAATATACAAGATCCAGCTGATGACCTTAGTTTATTGGCTCTATCCGGTCAAGTTTGCACATGTTGCTAAATAAAATTTGTGAAATGTTGAATCAATTAGGACTGTATCTAAATAAAAATAAATATGTTTGAATGATTTTCAACTCGAAACTCGCAAAACAAAATGTAACTAGTGAATTTTATATTAATGGAAAAATATATCGATTGTCAATAAATGTAAATATCTAGATGTAATTTGAAGAAGGATATTAAACGATGTGAGTTGATATTTTTGAAACTGTTCCTCTTTATATTTAGAAAATTGTATTTTGCTGAGAAATCTGTTTTATCACATTTCTTTAGGTTTCATTGTATGTCGATAGAAGGAGCAAAAAATGAATTTGAATCTCTATCGACAAACTACCACAAATCGATTAAAAAATTATGAAGACGCAATTGTGGCTCGAATAGAATTCGTTCAAAATATAGAACCCAGATAAAATAACTTTGATCTTACAATTAATACACGAATTTTCTCTACATTTTACCTTTTGTGTACATTTTCTAAATTTAATTAATAACGTTGTGATTTTAATACCTGTTCTCTCTTTTGTATGTAATTTTGTTTAGCAACGAATAAATAAAGAAACAATTGTTCTTTTATAAAATCTAAGGGAAGTAATATGTGAGCAATCTTAATTCAGATACAATACTTAAATAATCTTCTTGCAATCTTAACTATCAGATATGTTTGAAACCTTTTTATGTGATGACAAATTGATAAGCAAATCATTTTTTGAATCTAATATATAATTTATTATTTTCATTTGTTCATGCTATGTAAAATCCTCATTAGAAGATTTATAAAATAATTTTAGGAGTAATTCTGGCTGGAAAGTACTGATGAATTCTCAGAATTCTCAATAGGCTTGTTGAATTAATTTCATTTTTCAGAACCATACATTTTTTACATTGTGTACAAATATAATTATTTTGGTCACATAGCTATAAGTTAAAATTGCTATGGTAACTTCTTATGTTTATATATGTATGACTTTAAATTTGTCTTTATATATTAAATTAAGTTCTTTAAACATTTCTCAAAGTTTTTTTGTAAATGAGAAAAGCATTTACTGTGGCGAGAAAGAAAGAGTTTAAGCCTAAAAATATAATGAAATTATAAATTTGGACAATGGAAAATTTGTATTTAAGTTAACAATAATACGGAATAATGAAATCATAAATGAAATTAATGCATATTAATTATTCAGATTACGTAAGTCAAACAATGAGTTTTCTGTTAATCTCACCTATTTCCTTGAGGTACACTGTAGATGGAGCCACTATAAGAGAATTCAAAATAGAATCGGTTTTCTTCCCTCATTCCTTCTTATTTTTGTTAATTCGTGAAAGAGTTTATGGTGCATTGAAGACAGTGATTCGATGATGTAGATTTCTGCAGGTTTAAACCGCAGTGAGGAGTTCTATTTTTGTATAAAATATTTGATACTTTTACCAATATTGAGGACTCATTCTGTCGATCGTCTCGTCGTCATGGACAACCAATTTTTCTGAAGTCAAGTGGCAGTAACTTATCTCTAGGAATTAGAAGAGTCGCAGAGAGAGTTTTTCCGATGCAACTTTCTTAAAATTATGCGTGTCATTTTGGATATCGAAGCCAGAGAGTATTAACATTATCAGAGTTGTTTCCAGTTCATTAATTTTCTAATTCTTTATATTCTCAATTTCGTCGTTTAGATCTTTATTTTTGGTCTCAAGAAGATTGACTCAGCATTATGACATTTTCAAGTACTGTGAATAGTCTTTCCATTTTCTGGCAATTTAGAGGGACATATGGGTTGTTTTCGTCGCCGGTCTCATTGTTACTTGACGATAATGATCAGTGTAAAGTGGTGACTTGTTCATTCAGGTAGTAGGGAAATAGGTTTATTATATGTTAGATCCAGAGATATCGCATAGGAAGCAGTAATTTTATGACTTATATAAATTTATACCGAAACCACTGGAGAGCTCCAACAAAAACGCCTCCTTACTCAATGAAAGTGAAACAATCAAGTCGTCTTTGTCATTTTTCAGCCGAGTTTTCGCATAACTCAGCAGAATCATTAGAATCTAGTTACAAATATTCAATGATTATAACCTAACCTAATAATCCATCTATCTGTATTGATATCAAATTCATTAATCTCAAGTAAACTCATATGAACTTATATAGGCACATAAATTTGGAGTACATGTATATGGTAAATTTGAAATAAAGATGAACATATATAAGCATAATACCTATATGCCGTAAAATCTATTTGTTGATATATATGGAATATAAACCTAAATTTATATATATACGTATGTATGTAAAAAATAGATCTATACAGCAGGTTCTTGTTGGGTGAAATTTGGAGTCGAGGTGTAAGATGGACAAGAAACCTGAACAATAAAAGCAGATGGATGGCTTTGTTGTGAGCCCGAATTTCCACTAAGCTGTGAGCAGTAGCTAGCAGATATACCAACAGAATGGAAGCTATTCGATAATAATGACAGTAGTCAATACAAATATTATTATTTATTTATTTACGTAACATTGTTTTCTACAGGAATATTTGGAATTTTGTGGGTAATTGGTTTAATACAGATCGGGACTCAAACGTGGGTCGGCTACAATTTTTATTATCAAAATAAAGTAAAAGAACTAAAAGTATTAAAAATCAGAAATATTGTCTTTTCTTCCTAATTATATTGATAGCAATAAATAGAATGGTTTAGGTATTTGCTATAAATCGACCATTTCTGCAATTATTTACGAAATCAGAGCGGAAGGAAGCTTTCAAATGGGTAAATATTCTTTATAGAGCACATCTGAATAATAATGTAAAGAGACAATCCTTTGATTCTATTTTTGTCTCCTGTATGAATATCTAATTCTTTTTTTGGAGACTCGAATAATTGAAAAGTTATTGCGTGCTTGTCCTATCGTAACGAAGGTTACCAGTTCGAGTCTCTCCAAGACACTTCTCATTGACTCTCAAATAAATCTATTTGTTTGGGACCACGCCCGCGGTTATGATATAAGCCAAAATACGTTGCCAAAAATATCACACAAAAATAAATGGGTCACGCTTTCAATTCTTTTTCAAAAATCGCTGACGATTGTGAAAAGTTTTGGGAACCACTGGTTTACCGGTTTTATGAATCTATATATGATTCATATAGAGTAGATACTGCATAGTCAATGTGTCGGTTCGCTTAATATATAGTTTGTAATAGAAACTATAAGGTCTTGATTTACTATTTAAGACCAATAAACCCCAAAAGATCATAAAAAAACAAAGATTTACCAAACCAAGTCCGGTTTACGGTTGTCCATCCTCGAGTTATATAGGACCGTAACTCGAAACCGCTGTAAATGAAACACGCTCCGGTAGTTCCAGTTTATTCAATGTAAGATTTTAGTCAGTCTTAAAGTTTCAAATTGGTTCTTTTATATTTTATCTACTGGAAATTAATGGACTGACTCTGTTTCTTCTGGAATTTAGAATAAGAATTGAATATAAACTGGAAGAAAACAAACGTATCGTTTATTTAGGTAGAATTTTATTATTAATTTATAATGGAAGATTCGTTATTTTAAAGACTGATTTATTTTTCTACTAAAAATGAAACACATTAATATTAAAAATCAGTCCTGAATTATTGGTTTTATTTTTTTTAATACAGAATTTTTGGTGGGTGTAAAAATATGTCAGAGAGAAATGTAACACAAAATATCTCTCAAAGTTACGCTAGACTTGGACAGTTTTATGGTGGGTAAGAATAAATGAGAATAAATAACAATTGGATAGATAAGAATATGTTTGTGTAGTTTAGGAATATTATTTATTCAATTTACTTCTTTTTATGTTATAGGTAATCAATTTAGGCTTGGATTTTTATTTGCAATATATTTATTATTAAAGTTTAAAAACATAAGAAAATAAATTGAAAGTAACTAACTGTCTTTGAAATTTATTGCGTCGTTATCTGAATCATTGTTTCTTAAATGGCAATTGTCAGAAAGATCATAAATCACTCGACGCTTTATTTTGTATTTTTTTCAAAAATGACAACAACAAATCTTTTAAAAATTCATAAACATGAACTAGAGTATCTAAGAATTTTTTCATCATAATAAAGGATAAATATTTAATTCGATTCTCAGAGTAAGATCGAATGACTTTACAAGTATATTTCTACGTGTGAGCCACATATTTCATAGCAATCGAGCCATCGCTTCACATATGCAATTCCGACATCAGCATACTTTCCCATCGGAATAAGAGAAATTCGAAGGGCTGTTATTCAAGTGATAATTAAATCAATTTTGTAATTTGAGGTCGATAACTGTGAATAAGTTATAGTAAAATATTTATTATTAGGTTGTTCAATGAAATAATTGACAAAACGGTAATTTATAAGTAATATATATGGTATAAATATTTAAAAGTTATTATCCGAAAACTTCATATGAGAGACTTTTTAATTTGAAGAGATATAGAAATCTTAAGAAATTATAATCGAATAGCTTTATTTATTCTTAGATTTATTAATAAAGCCAGGAAGTTGAGTAATGAAGTGTCTCTTAAACCATCATGCCAAGAATTTCAGAATGCAGAAGACTATTGGATCAGGAGAGTTATTTTGGTCAGGAGATCGCATTCTTGGAGAAGTCTGGTTCAACAATGAGATCCTTGAAACCGAATGCTTCTGACGTGTGTTTTTGTGTGAATATTCCATACTTTGACAAATGGGAATTAGTTCTGAAAATGACAATTGTGCTTGATCGATACTGTTACTTATATTTCTATTTAAAAAATCAATAATTCTTTAAACTATACTCATGATTTCTCTTTTATTTGATAGTATTTAAGACGTATTTTCGTGAGCATCATAACAATCGCTTTATTGAAGGAATCTGTTCCCATTGGTCGACGATAGAAATTAAAGTCTTACTATTGGTTGACAATATTTTAGACATGGCTATTGAGATCCAGATCAGTTATGTAATGCATACGAAAATTCACCTATTGTTTACATATTTGTTAATGATAGAAATATTGAATTGGATTCATTGGATCAATACGAAGCATTTTTACTATTATTTTATATATATATATAATGGATATTGCGTAAACAACTTTGATACGTGATTCTTTTTAAGATATCGTCTGAATATAACATTTGCATCAGATGATTACAACATCTGATCCAGGGAAGTATTCTCACGTTTGCAAGGAAGTTCAAGGATGAAAATATAAAGAAGGATAATTCTCGTTCTGTTGCGACTATTGAACGTATAATATCAAACTATAATTTCATTTTCCAAGAAAATTGCCGTCTCAATATCACATTCTAGCTTAAGGAGCAATAAATATTGTAAGTTATTTAGAAATAAACAGGCTTGGAATTGCTAATGTACCTATACGCTATCTGTTCAATTTGAAAACTGCTGAAGCGTCTTAAAGCAAACACATCAAAATTATCATCATCATCATTAATTTGATGAATTCAATTCATTAACTTGCTCTCTAGATTTCGGCCACTAGTATTTATATATCTGAATAACTCAGTTAAAAATATTGTAAACCAATAGAATTGCTTTAATTTTTAACATCTACCAACGGAAATCGATTCCACCAATAAGCGATATTTATACTCCTAATGATTGGATATATAGACCACACGAAAATTCGCCTAGTAACTGAATTGTTATTCGCCACCTTATTTAGATATTTATCCGGAGAGAAATACTAAACGTGTATCAAGTAACATTTAGGAATGGAATTTATATCGTTAAATGTATATTTATAAACTAGTTTATTCAAATAAAAAATCGGTACTTGTAGATTATCAGTCGCCACTTTTTAATTTATCTAGGTTAGGTTAATTAATTTTCTTTTCACTCTCTAAATAAAATAATTTAAGAAACAAATAGTATATTTTTGTAAAAATTGCGACATGATAACACACATCTAACCTAACCTAACCTAACTAAATAACAAATGACCCATAAGTAAAGAGTGCCGACAGATAACCCATAAGAACCAAAACATCTATTCATTGAACTAACGAAGCATGTTCTTCATGAATTTTATGGTTGGTTTGCTTAGTTGAATAATTTAGAAGGTCGCTTCATTTAAATAAGCAGGTTAGCTTTGTTGAAATAAAGAAGTTAACTTTATTAAGAAATCAAGTTTCTTATTCATACACAAAACGACAAATTTAGTCTGCCTTAACGAGATTTTATATTTATGCTAAAAGATATAAAAAATTCAATTAAAATTCTCTTCAAAGACAACCTACTTTAATCAACGAAGATTTACATTATTTCAGTGGAGAATGTATTTAATTCGACGAAGATCTTCGATGAAAATCAATAGACGCTGCCTCATTAGTTTTCAAAACTGGAATATCTTTCGTTTGTGAAATTATTGAAAATATTGTGATATTCATTGCTGTTGAAAAAGAAGTCAAAATTTAACATATTATATTTTGAATTGAATTATCATTTCCTTTAAATATTGTACATATTTATACGAAGGGAACATTATAATTGATTGAATCTAGTTGAATTCTCAATTATAAATTTTTGAACAACCTTCAAAGCGTTTATTTATCGGGGACATGAGATATATAACTACATGTAGATGCAGGTTCTACTATAGAATAGGAACACGGGGAGCATATTCGAGACTTCTACGCTATGCAATTTCTTAGAAAATATCCATCAATCTTAAAATTGTAATTGTTTATTAATTACCGTATATAGTTTCCTTATATATATAGTATTGAATATTTTTTTTTTACAATAGGGCAGTTTTCCTTAATCGTTGATGTATTACTAATCAATATATAAGTAATATGTCAATAAAACGTAATACGCCAATATTACATCAGTAAAATGTCAATAAGATGTCAGTTGAGCGGTAAGTAAGACGAATGTTTATGTAAATAAGTCAATATTTCTGAAAATAAATAGACTTGAATATGAAGAAGACCTAAGCAAAATTTGTAAAGATATTCAAAACTGAAAATAACTTAAATCTAAAACAAATTTAATTCAATTAGATTTGTTGATAGATAATCTTGATATAACAACAAAGCTAATAAAATTTACTTCTAGGCAAATTTTTGTTCAGAGCTTGAAGAAGAATTATTGTAAAATGTCACAATTCATAAAAAAAACATTGGATGGTGAAACAAGGAGTTTTTGTCTTCTCAAAAACGTTCTTTTGATATCGATTTCTGTGTTATTTATTCCAATGGCGTAACATTTTCTTCTTTTCAATCATCAAAAGCGATAGAAATATCGAGAAGAAGTCGATTCAATTGTTTCAAATGTGAATCGTAATGATTTAAACAAAGTCATAATGAATCAAATCCATTATTATAATGAATCAGTAAAGTAAAGTTGTTACGAATGAAATGCAATTTGATAATGAATCAAACGCGCACTGTTATATATAAATAATAAAATATCAAAAGTAAAGGAGTAATAAATCAAAAGTGAAGCCATTATCGAATGTAAAACCACAGTAACCAATATCTAAATTCAGAAGTAATGAAAATGTAAAGTCCTAATAATGAATTTCATATTTGGATTTAACTCCTTGCAACTGACGCTTCCTAATTAGGAAGCCAGTACATCCATCTCCTCCTGAGGTATATGTTGGATCGTGCCATTTCAGTATTTGACCGTAAAACAAGATTGATTGCTATAAATCACATGCACAAATTATTTATAAAAGTTTTTTTTTATAATTAGATTTACGTCAATTATTTATTCTACCGATTTATTTCCTACGTTATTTATAAAAAATATTTATTTTTAATCTTTCATTTCAGAACATTCTTTCAATATATAATTTATATAAATCCAATCCTACGTGTTAAAGGAGCGATTTAATATCCAGATGATCCTTAAGAATTTCCGATATACATATTTTTAACTGGATTAAACGAGCCAGAGAATATGAATAAGAGGTTTCCATCTTCCGTGGTTGATTATTTCAAATCACTTAAATCTTAGTGAATTATCAGGATTTTATCTCACAGTAAATATATTTTCTATAGAGAAGAACAGAGTTTATTATTTTTCGTTCCATATGTAGAAAGTTTGCGTACAATTGCAGATACCATGCAGCTCACTGCAATGTTAATTACTGTAATTGAATGATTCAAAAATTCTAGTGTAAAGGATAGAAAACCAACTATTTTCCCTTTTATAATATATATTAAATCAATTTTGTATTCGTACTAAAATATTCACATTTAAAATCGTATACAAAATCATTTTAACAATTTTGCCGATGTTTCATTACAATTATACAGTCATAATATTTTGTTTTGAAAATTTAAAATTAACACCTAAGCAGGCAAGCTGTAGATGTTGTATTACAACGATCATCATAAAACAAATTTTATAATCTGAATAGTTAATCTGTGAAATAAAAGTCATGAAAAATAATTTACAAACCTAAAAATAGTTACGTATAGCATCATTTAAAATTTTAGGTCGTCCTTAACAAACCTTTATTTTCTACTTCAAATAATCAAAACGAAAGTCAAAAGTCTCGAATTTCATTACTATTGTATAATGAATGACATATAGGTTGATTAGTTTTGACCAAATAACCAATCAAACATACCGACTAGTTGAAATTATATTCTTAAATACTGGCCGCCATACTCTGTTTCTGCAAAGAGTACAATATTTCAGAAAACGTGTATAATGGGCCAGTAATTAAAAATTATACATCCCACTAAAATAACGTTGTAATGGTATTCCGTTATACGCGAATTTATCCTTATGGGGTAAATTAATCTATGTAAAATATATCAAAATAACCGATCTAGTTTTATCTTCTTTAATCTAAGAGTTTTATACACTTATTCATTTTATAATAGTAATATCCATTGTATTTATTTCAATCGTAGAATGTATTTGTAGCTGATTTTGTATTGATAACATGAAATTGAATACATATTATTTATTTAATTGAAATGACAAAAGTTGAATGTTAAATACTGTATATAGAATACACAAATGTATATATTTGAAATGGCTAAAGTTGGCCTTATTTATTACTTTGATAACATGAATTTGTTTAAATGGATCAGACTAATTTCAATTATAAAATATCATAAGACTACTAATTAATTCTTCATTTCGTGTCTATTTATGACTGGAATTGTGTATATGCAATATTTCGAATAAAAAATTCCTGCGAAAGTTATTATTTATTCTAACTTTTCGATATGGAGAAAAATATTGTTTTAAATATTAAATATTTCTACATTTTTCTATAAAATTGAGTATATCACGAAAATTTAGTTAAACCTTTTTTGTTTTTATTTTTCGTCTTTTATGTATATATTAAATGTCATATACGTGACTCATCAAATTTACTTCAAATATAACTATATATTCCATGATGCGTTCAAAAGGAAGGAATTGAATTAAATTTTAATTATTTAGAAAAAGATTTCAGTATCCCATATAAGCATGACACAAAAGAGCATGTATCTAACATAACATAACCAATGTAATGTACGACATTTTATTACATTATCTTTTGTCTATACACCAATGGAATGCCTTCAATTTTCACGAATATAATGGGTGACCAATTCAGTCAATAAAACGATTAAATTCCGGTCGATACAAATAGGTGATATAGAGTATACGAAATTACATTGTTGTTCGATAGTATATTAATTTTTTTTATTGTATTTGATTTAATTCATTTTCCAAAAATATTGATACAGAAAATATGTAAAAAGTAAGTAGCAAATTTTGACCCAATTATCTCTAAAGAACTTTGTGGGAAAATCATTTGAACGTGTGTCTAAGGATTCTTATCGTCGGCAAATGCTAATTTTGCACATACGACACGTATTTCACTCTGGGTCTTCACTTCATTTACATAAAGAAATGTGAATAATATATCTTGTTATCTTGTAAAAGCTTATTTCATAAAATGGTTATTATTTGTATGCATTTGGGCTGAAAACATGCTAGAAATTTATGGATACTGGATATAATTCCACCAGAATGGATTCTCAAAATGACAAAATATCCTGTGAAAATATAAAATTGTAACTGAGTATCACTGATTATATAAGTTGCCCTCAACTTTTCCTATAAATTAACCAGATCTTGTTTTTCGTATTTCTATGTACTAGAGTTCAAGTTTTCTCGCTAGATTTTTGATTTTTGAATCATATCTTCAAAAAGTTGAATATTAAAAATATCAATTGTGAAGATCATAGGAGAGACTAAAACTATGTTTTTTTTGCAAATACATGTGTAATAAGACCATGTTAATTAAAATATATAAAAACAGATTTTAGTTTATTGATTATAATTGATATTAAAGTGTATACATCCTGAATTTAAACGATCGTAACTTTCTAAGGAATAAGTTAACCCTAAAATATGAATCTTAATAACTGCTTTGAATTACTGTGAGACTCCTTTGTTGATTATTAATAATGTGTATGCAATGTTATTTATATCTTTCTATAAGATATCATTCATAATCTATAATAATAGTAAATATGTTATACAACAAACAAGACAATTAATGAATATAATTAATAAGTAAATCCACTACCAGACAATGCGGAGCAAATAAATAATGAAGGCATTAAAATTTCAACGATGTTCATATATTCCATCTTTATTTTCCAACACCATTTTTTACCTCTATCTTTTAGTTTGTATGTTTCTATCTGGATTTTATTTTAAATAAATTTCTTTTATTTATTAGAATTTTTCAATCA
>JAJNBS010313642.1:0-20488 GCA_028455975.1 Notopais sp. c TS-2021
ACGGTTTGTGCCGGTGGCCGCTATGATGGTTTGATTGAACAGCTTGGCGGCAAACCAAACTCTGCCGCAGGCTTTGCTATGGGCTGTGAACGGTTGATCTCCATGATAGTCGACCAAGGGCTGTCGCCAATCGCAACTGATCCCGATGTGTTTATGGTCATGCGAGGTGAGCAATCGATGTCTATCGGTTTAAAGCTAGCGGAAACGTTACGAGACCAACTGCCGCAGCTCAATTTACAAGTTCAGGCGGGCGGCGGGAGCTTTAAAAGCCAGATGCGCAAAGCCGACAAATCAGGGGCAAAACTCGCTTTGATACTGGGCGAGTCCGAGGTTGCGGCCAAAACCGTTAATTTGAAACGCTTGCGCGAAAAATCCGAACAAGTTGAAGTATCGCAACAGGATGTCGGAAACAAAATTTGCGAGATGCTCAATGCATAGCGCAGCAATTTACAGAATTAATTTTATAAGGTTAGGTTAGTCATGCCGACAGATGAAGAACAGGTCGAAAATTTAAAGAAGTGGTGGGACGAGAACGGTCGATCGGTGGTAGCGGGGATTGTCATCGGCGTCGGTGGACTTTTCAGTTATCGCTACTGGATTGATTATCAAACTCAAGTAGCCGAAGAAGCATCGGCACATTTCACTGAGATGGTTGAGGCGCTAGAGTCGGATAAAGCCGAGGTAGCGATCGTACAAGCCAATATCTTATTGTCCGAATATGACACCTCCGAATATGCCACTATGGCTCGGTTTACGTTGGCGCGGAACCATGTCGTCAACGGTGAATATGAACTTGCCATGGAATACTTGCAACAAATAGTCGGTACGCTTGGTAACCAAGCGCTGGGCTTGTTGGCAAGGAAAAGACTGGCCTCCGTACAAATGCAAATGTCGGATGCTGATGCAGCACTGTCAACACTCGATGTCGCTTATCCAGAAGAGTTTAGTGCTGGGTTTGAAGAGCTTAAAGGCGATATCTATGCCATGCAGAACAATCTCCCAGAAGCTCAATCAGCGTATCAAAAAGCACTGGGCAGCACGCCTGGCCCCGCTGATAGGCAGTTCTTACAGCAAAAGCTCGATGATCTGGGTGTCAAAGGATAGATAATGAGAATGCGTACTTCTTCGTTAGTCACTGCTGGGCTTGCATTTGCATTGGTCGCTTGTAGCTCTAGTGATAACAGCGAACCCCCTGCGGCTTTAACTGACATTGAGCAGTCAATCGAGCTTGATGTCGATTGGTCCACGAGTACCGGTGCCGCCGCCACAGGTGCTTTATTTGACATGCGGCCTTTGCTGCTTGGCGATAAAATACTGAGTGTTGATATAGAAGGCACGGTTATTAGTATTCAGGCCGAAAGCGGCGATGTTGACTGGGAATACGATACCGATGTCGCAGCTATTACAGGTTTGGCCGGTAACCAGGATAGCATCATAGTGACGTCTGGCGATGGCGACCTTGCTGCCTTCAACCTGCTTGATGATGGCCTTGAGCCACGTTGGTCTATTCAGCTCAAAGGTGAAATACGGGCGACGCCAGCCATTGATGGTAAGCAAGTATTTGTTCGCACGATTGGTGGAAAGTTATCTGCGGTGTCACTAGAGGATGGCGAGGTTCAATGGGTCGTGTCGCGCCGTATTCCTGCGCTCACGTTAACGGGTAATAGTTCTCCTTTGGTTTCAAACAATTTGGTTTTTGTTGGTTTTGACGATGGCAAGATAGCCGCTTTCGATCGAAACTCGGGTAAAACCGTATGGGAAAAAGTCGTTAGTAACCCAATAGGACGTACCGAAATCGAACGTCTGGTTGATATTGATGGACATTTTGTTTTGCGCGATGGCGTTATATACGTGAGCACCTATCAAGGCAGATTGGCGGCCATCCAAGCCCATAACGGCAACATACTCTGGTCGAGAAAGTTTTCTAGTTATCAATCGATTGTTGCCGATGATGATGCCCTCTACATCAGTGGCGATTTAAGTCACCTGTGGTCTATTGATCGACGCTCGGGCACTGCTTTTTGGAAGCAAGATGTTCTTCATGCCCGTAAAATGACTGCGCCCCAAATTATTAACGACAAGATAGCAGTGGCCGATTTAGAAGGCTATGTGCACTGGTTTAACAAAGACGATGGTAGTTTGCAGGGACGTATCCAGCCTTCTTCGGCTCGCCACATTTCGCAACCGCTGAATTGGCAAAATCACCTTATTGTTTTCGATAGCGAAGGACATCTATCGTCAATCACCCCTGAATAACTATGATTCCCGTTATTGCCCTAATTGGTCGACCCAATGTTGGTAAGTCGACATTGTTCAATGTGTTTACCAAAACAAGAGACGCTATTGTCGCCAACGAACCCGGTTTAACCCGAGACAGACAGTATGGTGTTGGTCGATGGAAAGACATCAAAAAGTTCATCGTGGTCGATACGGGTGGTCTCAGCGGTGAGAAACAAGATCTCGACGACCTAATGGCGCGTCAAACCCTGTTAGCGTTAGAAGAAGCCGATGAAGTCCTTTTTATGGTTGATGCCCAAGATGGCTTAACCAACGGTGATCGAATGATCGCCGATTTGGTGCGAAAGTCAGGTAAGCCCTGTTGGGTGGTCATTAATAAAGTCGATGGTATTTACCCCGATCAAGCGCGTGCTGATTTCTATGCCCTCGGATTTAGTAAAACCAGAACAATATCAGCAGCCCATCGAAAGGGTATTCAACCGCTGCTGGATGAACTGCTGGAGCAATATCCAGAAAATCTAAGCGAAGTAATCGACAATAGCGGCCCTGCTATTGCGGTGATTGGTCGCCCCAATGTTGGTAAATCTACCCTGATTAATCGGTTAGTTGGCGAAGACAGGGTAGTCGCGTTTGATAAACCAGGCACCACGCGTGACACGATTGCGGTACCATTTGAAAGAAGGGGTAAGCCATATACCTTGATCGATACTGCGGGTGTCAGAAAGCGCGGTAAGGTTCACGAGGTGATCGAAAAATTTAGTGTTATCAAAGCGCTTGAAGCCATCGAAAAAGCCCATGTTGTGGTACTGGTTATGGATGCGCGTGATGGATTAACCGATCAAGATTTAACCTTATTAGGTTATGCCCTTAATAGTGGTCGAGCGCTCGTGGTCGCTGTTAATAAGTGGGATGGATTGGAAGTCGAGCAAAAGGAGCATAATCGTCAAACCCTGAAGCGTCGTTTGGTGTTCGCTAGCTTTGCCGCACAACATTACATATCTGCTTTGCATGGCACGGGCGTTGGCGAAATGATGAAGTCAATCGACCAAGCCTATGATTCAGCTTTTAGGGAGTTTAATACGCGATACTTAACCGATTTACTGGAAGAAGCGATATTTAAACATAACCCGCCGATGCACAATCGCCGTCGCATCAAGCTACGCTATGCTCACCAAGGTGGGCGTAATCCACCCATTATTGTCATTCATGGCAATAAAACCGAATATTTGCCCGATGCTTACAAACGTTACTTAATGAGTTTCTTTATCGATAAACTGAAATTAAAGGGCACGCCAGTGCGGATAGAATTGAAGTCCGGTAGTAACCCTTATGCAAAAGGCGGTAGTGGTTCTCCGTCATCTTCGTCACGGAAAAGCAAGGCAAGCAAAGGTGTGGGTCGAAAATAGATCAATAACGCGCGGTATTTTCTTGTTTTTCAAGGATTATTTAGATAAATAACTGGCTTTTTTTCAAATAACACATAGACTTTTTGAATGGCCCTACGTCGAATACTAGTTACCAATGCAAAAGGAGGTTGTGGTAAAACTACGATCTCAACGAATATTGCCTCGCACTATGCGAAACAAGAATTAAATGTTCGCTTATTTGATCACGACACACAGGGTTCTTCGCTCGGGTGGCTAAATCGCCGACCCGACACGTTAAGAACAATTACCGGTGTTGATGCATCACGTAATCACGATCATCGATTAACGCGATCTTGGCAATTGCGTGTACCACCCGATACCGACGTGGCGGTTATCGATACGCCTGCGGGGTCTGATATTGGCGAGCTAACCTCGCTTTTTCAAGCATCCGATTCAATGTTGATACCGGTTTTACCCTCACCGATAGATATTCAGGCGACTGCTCATTTCATCAAAGATTTGATGACCGTGGGTAAGTCTCGCAAGCGTATGATTCGACTGGCAGTAGTCGCTAATCGGGTTCGTAAAAATACGATTATGTACCATGCCTTGGAGCGCTTTCTGTTTAGTTTAAGTATCCCCTTCGTTTCTAGCCTGCGGGATACTCAACTGTATGCTCGGGCGATAGAAATAGGGGTCGGTGTGGAAGAGTTTAATACAGCCAGAAATAAGGTCGATAAGGAACAGTGGGCACCTATTTTTCGATGGCTGGAAGCACCTCAACCCAATGAACAGTCTGAAGTTACTTCAATTTTGAGCCAGTCGAGTATTTAGTCTGATCCCCGCCTTTTGCGGTAGATAAATATTCACTTAATTCTGACCTGTCGGGACGCGTTCTTTGGGAATCGTTGTGATATGATTGCCGAAATTTTTAACCGTGATATCTCACTATGAAGACTGTTCAGGCGCTAATACTTATCCTTGGCTTTGCATTCACTTCACAATCGTTCTCCAATGATTTTGAAGCAGCGCTGAGTTCGGAAACGGCTCAGTTTACCTTCCGTACAGATTCAAGCCTGATTGGTTGGGGCGGGGCTGATTTAAGCCTTGGTTTGTTTTATAACGAAGACGACGATTTCGTCGCCCAAGCCGAATTACTACAAGCAAGACAAGCGAGTAGCGATAGCCCGTTGACACTCGGCGTTGGTATAAAAGCTTATGCCGGTATGCTCGATGGAAGCGATGACGATATTTTGGGTTTAGGTGTTGGCGGCGAAATCAAATATACCTTTCCGGGTGTCATGCCAATGGCTGTCTATCTACGCGGTTTTTATGCCCCAAAAATCACTAGTTTTGCGGATGCTGAAAAGATCGCCGATTATGTGCTCGGTTTCCAAATCGAAGTGTTGCCACAAACAACAGCCAGTATCGGTATACGCCATCTAGAAGTTGATACCAAAAAATTCGACGATTACGAATTGGACGACGATAACGTGCATGTTGGCGTAAGGTTTACCTTCTAGTAGCTCGCTTATAGTTTGGGCGGTAAAAATAAAACGGGATCAACCCAGGTGCCGTTTAAACCTAGACTCCAATGCAAATGGGGGCCGGTGACGCGGCCTGTCGCACCTACCTCACCAATCACTTGATCTTTTTCGACTCGGTCACCAATCGCGACGTTAATTTTACTCAGATGCGCGAACAGCGTTACCAAGCCTTGGCCATGGTGTAAATAGACCATGTTGCCGCTAAAAAAGAAATCGCCAAGCTCTATCACTTCGCCACTAGCCGGTGCCAAGACTGGCGTGCCAGTATCGGCGGCAATATCCATGCCGCTATGCGGTCGTCGAGCTTGACCGTTAAAAACACGGCGACGACCAAAACTACCCGTGGTAATACCTTCCGATGGCTGCCCGAAATTGATATCCGCGAGGTCATTGTTAAAAGTACTGCGGGCTTTTTGCTTGCGCGCTTTTTCTTTTATAATACGATCCATATCTTTGGCGTATGGGTTAACTTTACGTTTATCTTTGATGGTAATATTTTGCGTTGAATATTTTTTATTCTCGATGCGGAAGAACTTTTTCTGCAATGATTTTTCGTTGCCCCAATGCCCTTCAATAGAATATTCTCCAGCCTTTAGGTTGAGTGGTAAGCCGACAATGGCGACATATTGCTTCTCTTCAAGGGCTATCAAGACCGGCTTGTCTTGGAACTTAAATTTCGGCGCCTTATCAGTGCGATCTAATTCGATAAGCGCTATGCCACCTGGCACCAGTGACTGTAGGGGTAGGGCGAAACCAATACTCGGTTGAGCGAGTGATAACAAAAAAATGGTAGTAACGAGAGCTAAGCGCATGGGGTTAATTAAATTGTGGTTTGACGCGATTATACCCACAGTCCGATGGATGCAAAACTGTTAGATTAAGTTGTGCGAGGACAAAAATTCATACATTCTTTAACTTCAATATAAGAACGATCCAATCGATAGAAAAATGTCACCACTAGCCAGATATAATCAAATTATTCAGCAGCCTGATTTTGTGTCGGATACAGCGCAAGACCATGCGATTAAGTTGCTGGATCAATTATATTTTGACCTACAACAACCCTTGTCGGCGCGACAGAATTGGTGGCAAAAACTTTTTGTCGGCGACAAAGCGATACCATCAATCAGGGGCATATACTTCTGGGGCGGTGTTGGCCGAGGTAAGACATTTTTGATGGATATATTTTATCAAAGTTTACCGGGGTCAGATAAGTTGCGAATTCATTTTCATCAATTTATGAACCAAACTCATAAGGCATTGAAACTGCATTCTAATCTCGAAAATCCATTGAAACGGGTGGCGCTCGATTTGGCCGATGATATTAAAATCCTCTGTTTAGACGAGTTTGTGATTTCGGATATCGGTGACGCCATGATTATGGCTGGTTTACTAGAAGCCTTGTTCGAAGCTGGCGTCGTTTTGGTGACAACCTCCAACGCAGCACCGCATAACCTTTATCACAATGGATTGCAACGAGCGCGATTTTTACCTGCCATCGATATGATCGGTCAACGTTGCAATGTTGTAAATCTCGATGGTGGAGAAGACTATCGGTTGCTCGGGTTACAGCAAGCAGACTTGTATACGGTGCCGCATTCGTTGTCGTCTGTTGAGTCGATTCGACGCTATTTGGATGAACATGTTGTCGCAACACAGGTCTGCCGAGAACAACTTAGCATTAACGGGCGAGAACTTGATTTCCAGCTATGTGCCGAGGACACCATTTGGTTTAGCTTCGACCAGTTATGCGATACCGCCCGCAGCCAAGATGACTATTTAGAGATAGCTCGTCTATTTAATACAGTCATCATATCCGATATTAAAGTGATGTCGTCAAAGCGCGACGACGTAGCGAAGCGCTTTGTGCTTTTAATTGATGTTATGTACGACCATCGTGTTAAGTTAATTTGTACTGCTGAAGCCAGCGCAGAGCATTTATATCAGGGTAAACGCTTGGCTTTCGAGTTTGAACGGACTAGTAGTCGACTGATTGAAATGCAGACTCGGCAGTATCTGACTTTGGCTCATACCCAGCAATAATTGTCTTAAACTACTGAGATAAGCTTTTTCTGACGACAATATTTAGAACGAGTACTGAAAAGGTAAGTGGTGTCGCGATGAGGGAAGCACACGTCCTTGTGCAATATCCATAGTCGAGGATATCCCTAGATTTTAATCAATTAGAACTCGTAGTTAAGTCGCACTTTAAGGGCGGTAGTCTCATCGTCCGAACCCGCTGCAACATCATCTGCCGATGAAGTCGAAAAACCATAGGTTAGGTAGGCTTCATCGATACCGGAGATCATATGCGAGTAATTGCCATAAACGGTGGTGAGTGTTGGATCAAGACCCGTGTCGTAATCACTATCGACCGCGTAGACACCGAGAGTGAACGAGTTAATGCTCACATTCGCACCAATGGTGGTTGATTCAAACGGATTAGTGCCGTTATCGTCATCCAGCTGTGTCAAATTGAGGTTAATACTCGCACCACCGGCCATAAAACCAAACGAAGTACCGAAGCCAGTCAGTTTTTTGACACCATCGTCAACTGCTTCAGCACCGATGCGGAAAGTAATGTCATCCTTGGTATAGATCGCCACTGGGCGAATGCCGCTAATGGGGTCTTCGTCATCACCGTCGCCACCGTAACGTGTACCTAGCTCCAATAACCAGTTTTCGACCGACTGGATGCGCAAACGCAGACCACCGTCAAAACGGCCGCGAACCTCATCCATCTCGTAGGGTACCGGCGCGTTGCCGACGATATTATCGGCATCGACATGCTCAATAACGGTATCCCGTCCTTCTGGGAACATGTGGCTATTTTCAAAATGGCCAACACGGATATTCCAGTGCTTGGAGCGACCGAGCATCAACCAGGCATCCTCTGTGTCAGTCTCACCATCATTTTTTAATAATAACTCACCCTTACCGGCGACAAAATACTCACCGCTGTCTCGACGACCATCGATTTGAAATTTCACTCGACCGGTTTGATCATAAGTTGTATCGGTTAAATCGGTTGAAATGGAATTAAAATCCATTTCGATATTGCCTCCGAAATTAATACCCGACTGTGGTGTATTTGATGCGGCGAAGACAGCGCTAGCAGGGCTAGCAAGAAGTAATAGTGATAAGCCAATTCTATTCGTTTTATTCATAAATCCCCATTTTCAAAATCAGTTCGTAAAGAGCCACTTATGATGACGACAAGTAAAAACCGTTAATAGGTGAGAAGTATCCATATTGGACATATAAATATCCAATATGGATATATTAACTAATGTAGTATTAATGTCGGTATTGGGCATTTAAAAAGGGGAAATAAAATGACGGTCAAAGCGCAAACGAGACGGCCAAATATACGAACAAAACCAAGAGAAAGCAGTATCAGTTCGTTAAAATGCAATCGATTGGAAATGTTAGATATCCTCAGATTTGTCCAAGAATATGCTGCCGAGACCAGCGCTTCTTTCGAGTCTTCTTTATCCAATCCATATCTGAATATGACGGTGCATTTGATGCATCATCACTTAGAGGCAAAACCAGTCACTGCAACATCACTGGTGGCTGCGTCGGGTCAGCCTTATGCAACGTCAAAGCGTCGTCTACAGGAAATGATTGATACGGGCTTGGTAGAATTGCGCTCACGAACCAGAACAGGAAAAAGCTTTTCTCTCCACCCCAGCCCCAAGATGATCGAGAACTGGACTCGTTTTAGTCAGCGATTATGCCGTATTGCTGGCCGCACTTTTGATTCAAGTGGCAGCCTAGATGAAACCCGAGATTATTATTTCGGCGGTTCATATCTATCAGCAGCAAAGTCAATTCAACCATTGCCGGTGGTGTCCGAGCCACTGGTTCTTTCTGGCGGCCTAAAGGTTTTGGTGCATGCTGATCCTACTTTCATGGCCATGGAAAACTTAAAACGTCAATTTGTCCAAGTGATTGGCTGTGATATCCATCAGCGCGCTTTTTCTATCGACAGATTGCGCGATGAAGCCTTAACCAACGCAAAGCGCCCAACCAGTAAATATGACATTATCGCGGTAGATTTACCTTGGATTGGAGAATTTGCAGAAAAGGAAGTACTCATACCGCTGGACGAAGTTTTGGACATCGAAAGCCTCGACCCTGACGATTTTCATGCCTCTGGCTGGCTAGCGGCACACTATGACCAACGCCTATACGGGGTTCCCAGCCAATCGACACCCGAGCTATTGTTTTACCGTCGTGATCTGTTTAGCGAGGCAGGCCTGTCGCCGCCGAATACAACCGATGACGTACTGAATGCAGCGGAGGTACTTCATCGCCCTAGCCAGAGTCAATACGGCATTGCTTGGAACGCCGCGCGGGGTACTGCGCTCGGCCATACCTTTTTGATGACCTGTGCTGACTTTGGACAGCCGATTTTGAATTTAGACAAAATTAATGGCGCATTCGATGCTTACCATTTAAAACCGGACGGGTTTAGGCCGAGTATCGATACCCCTGCGGGGCTTCAGGCTGCCGAGTATTTATTGGCATTGCTGCGCTTCTCGCCACCGGATATTCTCTCGATGTCATGGTACGAACGCATACGACCCTATGCAGACGGAAAAGTCGCGATGGCTTACGGCTACACCTCGATCGCACCTTACTTTGAACTCGATACCAACTCACCCGCATACGAGAAAACCGGTTATTTACCGCATCCAACGGGCCATAGCGGGTCGCCTATTGCGCCTATTGGTGGCTTTGTCCTAGGCATTCCATCCAACTTGCCCAAAAAACGCCAAATAATCGCAGCCAAGGCGCTTTCGGTATTCACATCGCCCGAATCTCAAAAACTCTTTGTCCTTAATGGTAGCCGTACAGCACCGCGTTACTCAGTAGGGTCAGATCCAGAAATCAATCGTCTTTCCCCCATATTCGAAGTGGTAGACGCTATGTCATGGCGCGAGGAGTTACAATATTGGCCACGCCCACCAGTGCCGCAAATAACCGAGATCATTAAAATATGTGGTGAAGTGTTCCACTATATGCTGCGCGGTATCATAACGCCCAAACAAGCCCTTGTCGTCGCTCAAAATCGCGCAGACCGTGTCATGCTGGGTTCTAACAAAAGGTCTTAAACCTAGGGTCTGCTATGTCTACTAGCCGATTATAGTAGCCTAACGACCGGAGGAATCTAAACTCACCATTCAAAACTAGCCAGCAGCCCTGCGTGGTCAGAAAACTTGCGGTCGATTTTTGCGAAACGAATGGATTTAAGGCGAGGCTTGAACGATTGATTCACCAGCATGTAATCGATAATTTGCTTTTTCTTTTTATAGATATAAGAAAACCGCTTTGAAGCGGGGATTGTCAATGTTAGGTCGACCAAATCACGCCTTATCCAATCCTGACTGGGGAATGACAGCTTGTGTTTTTTCGGGTTGCCGCGAATCGTACCAACAATATCGGTGTATCGATCACTCGGTGTTAGCGCATTGAAGTCACCCAGCAGCATCAACGAGTGACGCGATTGAAATTCATTAACCCAGCGTGCTAAAACGGATGCCTGTTGTCGCCGCTTTGTAGCAACATAGTGACCCTTATTCTGTGACCTTAGTCCGAGCATTGATCGCAAATGTAAATTGACTAGGGTTAGGCAGCGTTTCTTGTGGCAGGCTTCGACTAACAAAGGTGGCCTTGAAAATAGGGCAGCGCTGTAACCTTTCGTGCGTTGTTTTTTAAATAACTGTCGCACTTGCTTTATTTTAAAGCTCGACCGAATCAAATAGCCCACATCTATTCCCGATCTATCCTGCCCTTCCAAAAGTACCGTTTGGTAGCCCGGGCCGTGATTTTTAACAATCTGCTTTGCGATATCGAAAAGTACGTCGACGTTCTCGACTTCTTGCAGGGCTATAAACTGCGGATATTTAAATTGATACCGAATTTTGTGAGCGGCGAGTTTTAACCGACGTTGATAGGTTGCGGGTGACACCACTTTTTCATCTTGACCATCGTCTGTGCTATTGAATAGACGATGCAGATTTTGGGTCAATATGGTTAAGGTTTCTGCTTTTGCCGTTGCCTGGTAAAGGCAGCCAAAAAACAGCATAAACAGTAGAACAGAGACTAAACCACGGTTAAATGCGAATAAAGGGGTGGGTCTCAACGGTGATGGAACCAATTTGACCAAAGTTCGAACAAGGATGGTGTGCTAGCAGCTAACACTGAGCGCGGTTCGAGGGATTCGGCAAATACTGTTTTGCCTTGATGATTTTGACTGATGCCGTCTGATTCGTTTAACAAAAAGTCGCCTGCGGCATAATCCCATAAATTTTCGCTGCCATGAATGAGCAAGTGCGCTCGGCCCGCAGCCAACCACGCCCATTCTAGCGCGCATGTGCCTATGTTACGTTGGGATTTATAGGGTGCGTGATCGACCATGCGTAATCGGTCATCTCGATTGAGACGTTTAAAGTCGACAAAAGCAATCGCTTGGTTTAGTCGTTCTGGCTGAGGTGAGCGCACTGACTTAGCGCCATTAATCCAAAAGCCTTGTCCTTTTAGTGCCGAGAAAGATTCATCACGTATGGGGTCGTAGACAACACCAAGAACAACTTGCTGATGACTAACCAGCGCAAGCGATACCGAGAACAGTGGCAAAGTGGCGTGATAATTGGTGGTGCCGTCGAGTGGATCAAGACACCAATAGTCATGCCCCGACGCCATTGCTTTGGCTTGTAATTGTGGTGCTATTTCTTCACTGAGCATTTTTACGGCGGGATATTTTTCGAGCAATGCGGATTCGAGAGACTGCTGCATCGCTAGATCAGCATCGGTAACGATGGAACCATCGGCTTTGATATCTGACGTTGATTGTTTAAAACTATGAATCATATTCGCCCGAGCTGCTTGACGAATAATGTCCTCTATATAGCGCAAATCATCTAGTTGATAAGTTTTAAATGTCATTGGTTTGGCTCGGTTATCTCACAATCGGGTTGATAAAAAGTGTTATCTGACCTACATATTAAGTATCTGGACATAACAGGAACTTTAGCTCACTAGAAAAAAAGAGTTAAAATCAAACGTAAATTAATGTCCCTGAAGCAAGGTCCTTTACTACGCTAGCGTTGCGTTAAGGGTTTGAATAGGTACTGCTAACGAGTTGATATTGCATCGCTATGGATAATCTGTATTTCCTTACACGACAAACTGCCAACTTAATGGCCGATTTTGTGCGGGCTATCGACCAGGGTACATCGCTGTTCCTATTGTACGGAGAAACAGGTGTCGGCAAGTCGAGATTGCTGGGTGAATTACAAAAAAAACAGTTGGAAGGCAAAGTAATACATCGGATAGATTTTAAGGCAACCAATGACAACGGATCGAACGACATTAGTCGAGACATAGTTGCAGAACTTGAGCGTGTCTCTAGCGTGTCCTCCGAAGGCGACGTGGTTATTATTGACCATTTCGAGATGGGTGACAGTAGGGCGCAGCATCAGACGTTTGAGGCATGGTCGGTAGCTGCGGCTAAAGGTAGCCAGATGATTGTTGCAACCATTAACACTGGTTTCAGCGCATTCCAGCAGCTTGCCGAACAATATCAGGTAGACGTCCAAAGCTTGCAGCTAATGCCTTTGGATACCGATGAAGTGAAAAGCTATGTGTACCATAAGCTCTTGCTGGATGAAGCCGCTGTTATCGTCAGGATACCCAAATCGGTGAAATCACAAATTCATAGGGCAAATGGCATATTCACTCGCTTGGATGATGTCATTAATCGAGAAGGCGCCGACATCACCGTTACAGATCGGCACGGGAGTCTGGATTTACGCTCATGGATGCTGGTTGGACTGCTCACTATCTTAATACTCCTCGCCGCGCTGGGTTATCACTTTTTGATATCGCCTTCGACCCGTGTTGAAGTGACCCTATTTAAAAAGACAATAAATATTGATTCGATAGCTGATTCGATAACTGATTCGACCAAACCTGCGGTCACCGCGATAGAAAAACCGGAAGCGGCGATGGATAGGCGAGTAACCGAGCTTGAAGAAACGCTATCAGTCTCGATCACGTCGGAAGACAGCCCTGATTTAGCCCAGGAAGATTCAGCATCTGATTTGGAACTATCGATAGAGGTAGAGCAGGTGATGGTCGATCGGGTTGTCGAAACCAATAACGACCCGCTCGAAACCAAGTTGAGTGAGAGCCTCAGTTGGATATTACAAGGTGATCCTCAGCATGGCACCATTCAGGTTATGTCGGTTAGGTCAGACCGTTTTGACAATGCCGCTTTTCTCAAATATTCGAACGACCTAAATGCGGTGGATCTCGATATTAATCTACTTCGGATATACAAAACGATGGCAGGATCGAGAGAGGTGTACAGTATCGTCTACGGCGAGTTTGAAAACGTACGGGCCACGATACAGGCAATTAAAAAGTTATCTAAAAAGCTAGGCGCAGTTGGGCCAATACCGAGAACACTGGGTCGTATCGCCGAAGAGATCAAACGTTATCAGGGTCGAGAGACCTATGCCCCCGCCCGTTAGCATTGTGCCCAAGGTAAGCCGTCAAATCGCCATCCACCCAACGTACTGCGGTGGTGGCTATCATTAAGCTCGCCTTCGAAGCCGTGTGTAATGTTGTAGACACGCTTGAAGTCATTGTCGACCAGTAAGTTACCGGCTTCTTCCGAGCGTTTACCGCTGCGACAAATCAGTAAGACCGGTACCGCATGATGTTCTGGCGAATCGATGACGCCACCAAGCGTTAGTCTGCGAACATCACGAAGGAAATGAGGGTTTATCTCCCAGTCAGGTTCTTCAATCCAAGGGATGTTAACGGCACCATTAGGATGACCTATAAATAGATATTCCATCTCCGAACGAACATCCACGAAGATTGCAGTGGGTTCTTTTTCAATGAGATCCCAAGCTGCTGTTGGGTTTATTTCAACCAACGTTGTTTTTGTCATGCACACACCTGCGGAATTAAAATTGTAAATATCAGTTGCCAACCGTGCTTATTATAAAGTCTATTTAGTGCGATTCATAACCCCCATTAATAACAGAATAAGAAAACTAAAACCGACGAAACCTGCACCTTGCATACCTACCGTGATAACCCCTTCCACTTGTAGTCGGTCGTTAATACCATCGTTATTAAAGTCACCGTTTTCATCTC
Organism: Notopais sp. c TS-2021; assembly: GCA_028455975.1. Taxonomy (NCBI): domain Eukaryota; kingdom Metazoa; phylum Arthropoda; class Malacostraca; order Isopoda; family Munnopsidae; genus Notopais; species Notopais sp. c TS-2021. The sequence continues at coordinate 14,330 of JAJNBS010313642.1, forward strand.
GATCAGGCATGCCATCGCCATCTGAATCAAGGTCTCTAAAATTAGCGAGGCCATCGCCGTCTATGTCATCGTGATTGGTTGTCGTATCATCAATGCCATCCAAGTTAATATCACTGCCAAAGGTGCTATCGATATCAACGGCATCGTCGATACCATCACCATCGCTGTCGACACCTGTCAGTGCGACTAATACTTGTTCCTCGCTATCGCTAATGCCATCGTTATCACTGTCGGTATCGAGGTAATCAGGCTTGCCGTCATTGTCGGTATCTCTTTCTTTGAATTGATCATCGACACCATCTAGATTGCTATCGACCCCGCCGGTGGCGTCAACATCATAGATGTCATCTATACCGTCGCCGTCACTATCACTACCCATCGGTGCAGGGCGGTCACTTTCGTAGGCATCTGATAAACCATCGTTGTCACTGTCAGGGTCTTGATGATTGGCCATACCATCGCCATCTGCGTCACTAACACCCTCGGTGAGATAACCAATGCCATCACCATCGTAATCTTGATTGGCGACCACACCACCGTGCGCATTGGGTAATAAATCGTAGCTATCGGCAATGCCATCACCATCACTGTCAGTCATGTCGTCTATGCGGCCATCGTTGTCGGCATCTAAATAGCCCAGTGTCATGGTATCGATATCGAAGGTACCATTGTTGTCACTATCGGCATCGAGAAAATCTGGTGTGCCATCGCTATCGGTATCTTTCGGCGCAGTAAATACGGCTGGGGCATCGGCAATGCCATCGTTGTCAACGTCCGTGATATCGGCTTCGAAAGTGTCAAACAAAGTGTCATTGTCACTGTCGAGGTCATGCATATCCGGCACACCGTCACCATCGAAATCAAGCACGACAGCATCGTCGTCAATGCCGTCGTTGTTGACATCATTACCCAGTGTTGAATCGACATCGAATAGATCATCAATGCCATCGCTATCGCTATCTATCCCACTCAGGCCTGCTTCATCATTATCGCTAATGCCATCGCCATCGCTGTCGAGATTGCGAAAACTGGGTATACCGTCAATACCACCAATCCTCAGGGTGGTCTCGACGACATCTGGAACGCCATCGTCATCGCTGTCTAGATCTAAGAAATTGAGAATACCGTCATAATCGGTATCGATCATGCCATCAACAATATCGGCGATACCATCACCATCGCTATCGGTTACAGGAGTGGTATCAACTGCCCCGCCGTTAGCGGCAAAAAAGGCCTCGACCGCATTGGTGATGCCATCCCCGTCATTATCATTCTCGCCATTGAGTGTTGGGCTATCACTGCTGAAAACATCACTGTCATTGATGATCTCGACCACATCCGACAAACCATCACCATCGCTATCAGTGATCGGTGTTGTATCTGATTGCCCACCGTTGTTGCTTAAATAAAATTCGACTGCATTGCTGATGCCGTCATTATCGTCGTCTGCTGCACCATTGTTCGTTGGCGAATTGTCGTCATGATCGTCACTGCCCTGTGCTTGCTCTAAAGTATCAGGTAAGCCATCGCTATCGCTATCGAGAGTGCTTTCGATAAAATTGAGTGCTAGATTGGCGTTGTTGTTGAGGACATTGACAGCCAGTGTAGACGTCACGAAGGCATCGTCGGGAAAAGTAACGGTGAGATTGCTAATATCGTCACTATGGCCATGATCAGCCGCATTACCGGTTAATGTTAATGTGATTTGGGTCGCGCTATCACGAACAAAACCAGCCGTGAGACCCGTTGGAACATTACCGACACTCACTCGACCTGCGCTAACCAGATCAGCCACGAAGGTATCATTGGTTAAGGTCATGACGATTGAACCAGTAATAGCGCCATCATTACCGGCACCTTCAACGAAGCTACCACTATAAGCGAGACTAACAGGGTCGTTGTAATTAACCGTCAGGCTATTGCTACTATTAATGATAGTAACGGCAAGGGCAGTGGTAACAAACGCAGTATCGGTAAAAGTGATATTGAGATTAGCCATGTCATCTGCATTGGCATGATTAAGCGCGTTACCGCTTAAGGTCAGTGTTATCTGAGTCGCACTATCACGGACAAAACCCGCTGTAAGGCCAGACGGAATATTACTGGCACTCACTCGACCTGCACTCACTACATCAGCTGCGAAGGTATCATCCGATAGCGTTATGACTACCGGGTTGGCCATAGCGCCATTATTACTGCCACTTTCGACCAAGTTACTGCCATAAGTGAGCGTCGGGTTATCTGTGTAATCAATACTGGCGCCACTACTGAAAGGGCCGGTGGCACCCTCGACATTCGCAGCCGTGTTGGTGGTAAAGGCACTGTCGGCGAACACAAAATTCAGATCTGCAACGCTATCGCTGACTTGATGCAAAGCGGCTTTGCCCGTAAAGGTTAGTGTGGCGATGCTATCATCCTGAGATAAGGTCAGCACGGGTGTTAAGCCTGTGGGCACGTTGTTAATAATAACCTCCGTACCAACATCAAGTACATCATCGGCATCGGCATCCTGAAAGGTATCGTCGGTAATTCTAATGATGAGTGTAGGGCCGATGTCTATAGCGCCATCGTTAGCGACGGCTTCAGTATAGGCGTTAGGTGCGCCGACGGTGTATTGGTAGATATCGCCTCCGCTAGTTCCGGACATATAGAGACGGTCTCCGCCTAGAGAAAAGTTCAAGCCGAAGGGGTAGCCATCTTGGCCGCCGACATGAAAATTATCGACAAAGCTCGCTCCAACTATCATAAACGGAGCGCTAAGTGCATATTCGTAAATTCGGTTATTGGCGGATCCCATCAGGAACAGCGTATTTCCGTCGGCAGAAAATGCAATGTCCTCAGGATAGACATCCTGTGCAGATACCGCTAAAGAAGTGTCACTATAGCTAGCGCTAGTCAGGTCAAAAGCTGTTGGGAGTGTGTATTCGAACACCGTATCCGCAGTATGACCTACCACAAACGCGCTGTGCCCATCAGCGGAGAAACTGAGTCCTCTAGGTGCGCTCTCCTCGGACCCAACTGATAAGGACTTACCGGTATAACTCGCAGTCGAAATTGTGAAGGGCGTACCCAGAGAGTATTCAAAGATTTTTCCCCCATCCCGCCCAAGCATAAACATTTTATCGCCATTGCTAGAAAAGCTAAATGCGGTCGGGTAGGTGTCTTGACTGCTGACAGATTTAGAGCCGCTGGGTGTACCGGCGGTGGTGACATCGAAAGCGATAGAAAGCGGGTATTCGAATATAACTATGGAGTTCCCCCCTAAGATGAACATCTTACTACCATCGGGTGTAAGGAGTACGTCATGAGGGCGGCTATCTTGCGAGCTAGGGGAAAAGCTACTCACAAAAGCCGATTCGCTAATGTCGAATGCATCGGGTGGTGCGTAAGTAAGCCGTGGGTCGGCTGCGGCTGCAATATTGGAAAACAGAAATGACAGCGATACTAGCGTAACGAGGCAAAACCAAAAGGGTTCTTCCCCGCTAGAATATACTTTTGCAGTAGTCATCAACTTAGTCCCTTAGGTTGTTTGATCTACGAAAAATGCTATTTAAGTTAATTCTAGTCGAGATCTCTATAAATTCAATCTTGTTAACCGTATTCTTGGTAATCTCTCCGCCCCGTTAGAGTGGTTTATCCTGAGGTAGTTTTGTCCAAACACCGTTATTGCCGTGTCATTTTTTTGTTTGCTTGTTGGTGGGCTATTTCTGCTTGCTACTCCAATGATGTCGTCTTCGACTCGACCAAGCCCCATCATGGCGATGGTCAATTCGTCAGCATTCAGGACGGCTCTTTTATCGATTGGCTGTCGATGCGTTGGCGCGAAGATAGTCCACCGGATATCAATCCGCTAGAGGCCCAATCGATTGTTGGCGAGGTTGACCGTGACTTGATCGGCTCGCCCGCTGACATTCCGCGCGCGACTTGGATCGGCCATGCCACGGTATTGATGCAATATAAGGGTGTGAATTTTTTGACCGACCCACACCTCAGTCAGCATCCGTTCTACTTCGAATTTATGGTACCAGAGCGTTATACGCAGCCCGCGCTCAGTTACGAACAAATGCCGAACATTGATTTTGTTGTCATATCACACAATCACTACGACCATCTCGATCACCGCACGGTCGATATGATCGGTAACACGGTCACCTGGTTTGTGCCTCTGGGGCTGAAAAAATGGTTTTTAAATCGAGGCATCGATGCTGATAAAGTCATCGAACTTGATTGGTGGGAAGCGTATCAATTCAACGACCAAGTGACGGTTACCTTCGCGCCGACGCAGCATTGGTAAACGTACCCCTTGGGACACCAACGAATCGTTATGGGGCAGTTGGGCGGTTGATATATCTGGTTTCAAAATCTGGTTTGCTGGTGATACCGCGTACGATCAAACCATGTTTAAAGCGATAGGTGAACGCTTAGGGCCATTTCAATTTTCGATGATTCCGATCGGCGCCTACGCGCCGAGATATTTCATGTCGGCGTCGCATATTGATCCGGCACAGGCGATCGGAATCCATCGAGACATTCAATCGCAGCAATCTCTGGGGATTCATTGGGGCACTTTTCAGCTAACTCAAGAACCAATGTTGGAACCACCACAATTGCTCAATCGGTTGCGCGACGAACAAGGCTTGAAACAAAACGAATTTGTCACTATGAAAATTGGCGAGTCGTTAGTACTGGATAGATGATCGCGTTTTAAAATCATATTCACCAAATCTGAAGCAATATCAATTTGACTGAATTGATACGCTAAATTAAGGTGACGGGCATCCAACTAAAACTCAATTCGAGAAGCCTCAATGACCGAAGCAAACCATAATTTTATCGCGGGCGAATGGGTCGCCGGCGCCAGCGAAATCGCTAACATTAATCCTTCTGATTTATCCGATACGGTGGGCCTATTTGCGCAGGCTGATTCGGCCCAGCTAAACCGTGCGCTCGAAGCGGCGCAACAAGGCCAACGCGAATGGGCAAAAACGGGCCTAGAAAAGCGTTACACCGTTTTAATGAATATCGGTAACGAACTAATCGCCAATTGCGAAGAGCTAGGTACTTTATTGGCGCGTGAAGAAGGTAAAACCCAGCCGGAAGGCAAAGGCGAAGTTTATCGGTCTGGTCAGTTTTTTACCTATTTCGCCGCCGAGGTTTTACGTCAAATAGGTGATACGGCTGATTCTGTCCGCGATGGTATCGAGGTTGATGTCCGCCGCGAACCGGTCGGTACGGTCGCGATTATTTCTCCTTGGAATTTTCCGATGGCGACAGCGGTTTGGAAAATCGCTCCAGCACTGGCATTTGGTAATTCAGTGGTGTGGAAGCCCGCCAATATTGTACCGGCGTCGGCAGTGGCGCTGGCGCGTATTATCGCCAAGCAAAATTTACCCAAAGGCACTTTCAGTTTAGTGATGGGTTCGGGTAGCACGGTCGGTCAAGAACTCATCGAGAGCAAAATGATCAATGCGATTAGTTTTACTGGTTCGGTTCCCGTTGGCCGTGGCATCGCCCGCAGCGCGGTCGAAAACTTCACCAGGGTTCAACTCGAAATGGGTTCTAAAAATGCCTTGGCGATTATGGATGATGCCAACCTTGATACAGCACTTGCTTGCGCGCTCGGCGGTGGCTTCGGTAGCACTGGGCAAAAATGTACAGCGTCGTCTCGTTTGGTGGTGCATTCAGCCATTCATGACGAACTTGTCGAACGCTTGGTCGCAGGTGCCAATAATATGGTGGTTGGTCATGCACTCGAAGCGGGTACGCAAATGGGGCCAGTTGCGAGTGAATCGCAGTTGCGTCAAAACCTGGAAAACGTCGAACTCGCCAAAAAAGAAGGTGGTGAATTAATGTGTGGTGGCGAGCATGTCGAACGTGCCACGGAAGGTTATTTCATGACACCTGCGGTAGTCACTGGTACGCAAAATGACTGGCAAGTGAATCGCGAAGAATTATTCGCACCGATGGTTTGTGTCATCAAAGTAGACTCTTACGACGAAGCCTTAGCAACCGTCAACGATACACGGTTTGGTTTAACCGCTGGTATTGTTACTAGCAACTTGGCCCGTGCGACTCATTTTCGTCGACAAGTTAAAACAGGCTGCGTGATGGTTAATTTACCCACCGCTGGTACCGATTATCATGTGCCTTTTGGTGGTC
>JAJNBS010320244.1:0-13257 GCA_028455975.1 Notopais sp. c TS-2021
TCACTTTTTTCTACCCTCATAATTTTGCTTCATCACTCTACATTGAAATTCGCTTAAAGTTGCAGACACTATATACATAGGCTATGATGCAATTGTGGCTCAAATAAAATTCGTTCAGACTAGCTTCTCTACTTGTTAACCTTATGGAAATTTTCTAAATTAATTGAATGACGTTATGATTTCAATATTTGACCTGTTTTTATGTAATTTTGTTTATCACCAAATAAACAAAAAAAATCATTGTATTACATAGTCTAATGGGAATCTGTCAATAATCTTAATTCAGATAGCTGCACTATATATACAATTGCTTGTTATTTGGACTATCAGACGTGTTGATGACTTTCTAACTATGACATTTTTTTGTTTTGAATTAACTATGGATCATGACATTTATGTTTCTGAAATTTGTAGTTTATTTCTTTATTTATATATATATATCAGAAAATAATAACAAAATCGAAAATACATGCTTGAAACTAATTAAAATTTCCCCATTTGATTAGTCAAGATTTAAACAGTCGGTATGTTGGCAAAATCAATTAACCAGAATATCCGAGATATTCCTGTTGGACTTATTTTCACAAGTAATTTATCGAATATTGAAATTAATTAGCTAATTAAATCAATAGCTTAATTTTGGTTCATCGAATCTATATAATTAGATATAAAATAAAAGCAAATAATCATAGCTTATTCAGCTCTATGAAATTCTTCAATTTTAATACAATTTATTTATTAAATAAACTTCGATAAATTTATTCGATATTAATTTATATTTCTTAATTAGTGACATAAACAAAAGAGATATCAGAATTAAAAAAGGAATAAGAAACAGCTAATTTTCCGGAAAAGAATATACCAAAAAGATTATTGTTGTTATGGATCCTATAGGGAAATAAAATAAAATATAAAATAACGAACAAAATATATAATAGAAATTAATTATACCATTAATGTGATGATTTGATTTAAAACTTTCGAATACCTTATAATCATCATAGAATAATTGATGAATGTTTTTGTTGCAGAGAGTTTGCATTTTGAATTTTTTATTATTGACGCGTCATCTTCAGGGACAACAATTTCTCGACAAATAAGTTAAAAATGAAAAAATATAAAAAATGCTATTTAAAAAACGTAATAAAACTGGTAAAATATATTATCTGGACATTGTAGTTCAGGTACAAAAGATAGCTGCTTCGAATATAACTTGGTCAGGTACAAATGCATAATGAGGTAAACTTAAAAATTAACCGATTGACGTTAACTCTTGAAAAAACTTATAATACGAGGATTATTGGGATAGAGCACTAATCTCTATTTAAACTCGGACATTTATATTTAATTAAAAGGCTTTCGGCTATATACAATGCAAATACAATTCTATAGGATATATAGTTCTATACAATATGAATAGTGACTATTCATATTTCACATTTCGATACGAAATATGTATGAAGTAAATTATAATCAACTCTCTTTGTGAATTGGAATCAATATTGATATATGTATCAGTGCATAAATGCGTAAATTTCATGAGCTGACAGTCAAAGAGGAAATTTCTCTATTATTCAACTCCAATTGAACTCTCACAGTTATATATTTGCTCTCATTTAACTTATATACCAAAATATACAGGATCGATCTTTAGGTATTCAACGCAGAGACTATTTCGTATTTCTAACCAATAAAGTTTTCACCTGCAATTCCGCGCAAATAAATATAGCACATTTATGTAACCCATTTAAAGTGCCAATCTATACCAATAAATGTGATATATTTTACAGAAGGTCTCAATATATCAAGGCTGATACAAAAGATTCTCCTCTAAGGAATATCTCGCTCTATATCTTCTTCTTAATCAAGCGTTTTATTTTCCTCACTCAACAGATTCCACTGATATATATATATTCATATGTCAATCGACACCTTCCTCCCTGAAATTCTTTATTATAAACATATTTACAAGTAATAGTTTGAGAAATTGTTAATAAAGTCCTGTCTTTAATCTAGTTAATATAATTACTGACCTTTGATCCAAATGTTTCCACTTAAAAATGGTGATGAGTTACTAATTTTCACTTCTTTCACCTGAAAAGAATAATGGATAGTCAATATCTCATCATTGTAAAAAGATACTTATCAACTTATTTCAAATAGGGGCCCTATGATTGGTCCATATATAACCCAGAGTTAAATTGTATCATTTTTTATTTATTCCTGTAGAGTGTATCTTAAATAAACTATCTGTTGCCTTTTATTATATTATTTTATATTTCCTTGACAAAAACTAAACCAAAAATATTTAAATAATATTGATAGAAAACAATTTCATCTATTTCATGTTCTCGAGGTGCTCTTGAATTGAATGAAAAGTACTCTAATCATGCTGTTCTAGAAAAACAAATCACATTATACAAATTCTAATATGCAAACAGTTTCTTAGGAAGACTTGCTACACTGGCCAGGCAGGACCTAAATTATTATAGTTTTTGCCCCGAGATATTCAAAATTAATTCGTGTAGAACTTTGATACATGCATGTTACCAAATTTGTTCAAATTGGTTTAACTTCGACTCCGAAATTGACTTTTTACATAACTACTTTAAATTTAACTGCTTCCCTGACCATATTTTTCTAAAACATGTCAAATTATACCTTAATAAATTATTTGAACCAAAAGTAGCAATTCAGTCAGTGTCCAAGATGTTAAATATTTTTCATTTAGGTTTATAGGCAATTAATACCTAATCATTTCAAAAGCAATTGACTTTTATATTAAACAAATTTTATCCATTTATTGACGCCAAATTAATATTTACTAACCCATATAAAATAGGCTCTTTGTTTAATTTTAAAGATTCTCTTAATCCATTGATGCGTTCGAACATTGTTTATTTATATACTTGTCCTAAATGTACTTTAGGAAAATATGTTGGATGTTGCCAGCGTATCATCAAAGTTCGCGTCGATGGCCATAGAGGATTATCTCATAGAACTCAAGCACCCTTATCTACTACTGAAAACTCTGATATCCGTGACCATTCCATTAAATGTAATTTTTTTTAGTTACTTTTTAGTGTTTTTAAATTTTCCATTTGTGTTCATTTTTACGTTATATAATTAAATCCTGTTACAGCCTGATGATGGACTAGTTGTCCGAAATGTTGGTTTCTAATAAAGATAATGTAATGCTCTCTTCTCTATTTGATATCCTGTTTACTATTAAATGCAAGTTGTCTATCAGCAAAAACATACATCAAAATATGAAGAATTTAAAGATATATGTTGCTTATAGGGTATTCGAACCGGTTCTCAAGATATATTTTTTAATACAGATTGAGGTCTCCAGTTTACTGTCGCTATAGAACGAACTCCAAATCAGTGATTGTAATAAAACGAACAAAATCACAACGATTATTGGAAGGAAAAGTCATTTGCTCAGATTCGAATCTGAGATATGAGCCTTGGATATATATTTCTGTGATTATTTCAGAGCTATATCGTCACAATTAATATAAAATTAAGTAAAAATTGACCTCTTATTTTATTCTAACTGCCGATGTGGAAACTCTGATTGGTTTATAGAAGCTTGATAACATCATGAAAATCTTTTTAAAAGAATCTGTTCAATGGCTTCAAATATCTTTCAACTTTCTCCATCAATCTTCAGTGAAGATAAATGTTTGCTGAAGATCATCAAAAACTTTTTTATAAAATTCAAGTTATAAATGTAAAATCAAAAACAAGTTCACAGTTTCAATATGAATAAAGTTATAATAAATATTTGATGGAATAATACATGAAGTATGAATAGTAATAATAGATTGTATTCTATTATTAATTATTTATTTTATATTTACGGTTACGGTTGTATAGCTCATAAATAATATAAAATTTCGTTACTACTTTTAATGCATCAGAGATTATTTTACAAAATTTCTTCAGTGATCCAATTTTGCGAAGATTATTTTAAAATATTACCAAAATTTTTAGTGCATGAAAGATAAAGACACATTTGCTGAGATTAATCCTGGATAAGGGCGTTCTAAATACTGAAACTTTTCTAGTGTATTTTGCTTGTGATATTATGAATTAACTTTAAGAAAATATATTATCAGTTAATTAATTATTTCAATTTACTGCTGAATATATAAATTGGGAAAGTTTCATTTTAAATAGCTACTCTAAAGATACAATATTTAAGTTTATGGAAGATTCCTAATTATATTCTTTTGAATGAGTTTAACTCTTTTAGATTTAGATTTGGATCAGTAAGAAAGTGATAAATTAAATTTACTAGATATTAAAAGATATATATGTCCTTTTGAAACAAAATATTTCTTAGAAAAATATCTATCTTCAATATACTTTATTGTATTATTTTCTTTTGCACGTTTAATATACAATTTATTTCACATTGCTTCATAAAATAAACAATTAGAACAATAATGATTCATTACTACAATACATTGAAAAAAAGTGTCACGCGAACATTTTTAAAATGTTAACAATCAAACCACCATTTAATATTTCTAACAAGATATTCCTGCGAATTAACTATTCTATTATGATATCGTAATCGTAATGTAGTTACTTTTAATCAAATTTATTTAGTTTTTACTATTTCTTCAATTTACGAGGCGTTGACCGTCGTATCTTACTCGGTCACCGTTCCAAGGTTCTGTTCTTGTGTTCGAATCCTGTCTACTATTTGTCATTTTATATCAAATCGTCGTTACAGTACACAATACTATATTTCTTTATTTACTCAGGTTGATAAAATAAATCAACTCTTTTGTGGGCTAAAAAAGATTTCCATTTTATTCCAAAGGTTTCAATTAGTGATTTTGTTCAAATAAAAAATTTCTCTCCTAATTTTAAGTCTTCGACAGAAAGTTTAGATGAGAAAAATAATTTTGATTTTTTCACAAAGGTTGATTGGATACTCAGCTTTATTCCGTTACTCTGGAAGGTTTACCTAAGCCAAATAGTTAGAAATACGTGATCTGAGTTCTATATATTGCGCGCATTGTTTCTTGGGTCGAAATATAATGCTGATCTCGCTAATTTGGCACTTCATGAAGTGACTTACGATACATTTATAAAGATTTTTATATTAATTTCTATTTTCTATTTGGCAAATAGTTTAAGAAAAAATACAATTTTATAAATCTATTTTAATGTTTAACATCGAATTATAGAAAATGAAAATTTAAATTTGATTCAAGTAAACAGATAATAAATACATCGTTCATCTGCCAATCCAATCGTGAGCGAAGAACTTCTTCAGAAAAATTTGTGTTTTAGTATAAAAGGAACTAACAATAAATAGTGGAAAATGAGGATTATAATAAATTCTATTCATAAAATAATTAAAAGTACATAGAAATATTTTTGACTCAACCAATTTATAATAACGTTAAATTTAATGATGAAGCCTAGAATGCCGATGATAAAATACTTAAATACTTAAGAATCTCTTAGATTTACAAATGTTGTGAAGATCATTGATAACATTGTAGAATTTATTACCTCAGACCTTAGGATACAAAGGTTTCAAACTGTATTGTTATTCCGTTAATTAATTACAAGTTACTTTAATTAATATTAATTGCGACTAATTAATGTCAGTAATTAAATAAGTGCCGTTACATTTAATTAATTAATATAAAACGTAATAATCAATTTGTTTTCTCAATATTGTAAATATATCTGAGACGACTCGAGAGAATATATAGTGGGCGCAACCGGGTGGATGTGACACCAAATGCAATTATATTATTCCATTAGGGAAGTTTCATTCATTACAAATTAATCTTGGCCATTTTCACCAATTTAGACATTGAATGATTTACTTTTCATTCTCAACAGAATATCAAGTCCAGCTCTGTAGAAATATGACACATTTTATTCATTTTAAATTTAATTTTAAAAATAATTCATTTACTGCACTCATTTGAAACATTTTCTTGATTTAATATAATCAATTTCTTATAATTACAATGGCGCAATTTCGTGTCCAATAGAAAACCTATCTGGATCGGAATAGACTAGTCAAAAGTATTGTCCACCAATAGAAAACCTTCAACCGCTGAAGAACACCAATCATCATCGATTTCTTCATTTAATCGATTTCTTCATTTAATCGATTTCTTCATTTAATCGATTATTATTCTGATCCAGATCGATTTTATATTACACACCAAAATACGTCTAATGATTTTCGTTACATTGCGACGGAATTGTTTTACGGATTAAAATAAATATCAATGTCGTTCATTATCTTTCGTCTCCTACTTCCTAAGCCATAACTTGAATGTACTTAAGATAATTATTATACCGGTACGGTATGGTGGTCATAATTATTTTCAATTAGTCTCCAAAAATAATATTTACTTCCCATGAGAGGAAATAATACAAGAGTACAGAAATGATTAAGTTGTGGCTGAAAACAAGAAAATGAAAGAAAATGATTAAGAAAGATGAAGCTATAAATAGTTGTACAGAGATCTTTATTGAAATTGGGACATACACATTTAATGAGTAGGCTTTCAGTTGTGGGGTCTATATAAGGCTGGTTAAGATTTAACGGTTTTCAGAATTTTGAAATCTTTATAATTTACAATGATCTCATAATGATTAATTTTCTTGTGAGGATAAAATTTACTGAGTTTTGTAAGACACACACATTTGTAAATCATTCTACATTCTATCTGCCAGGAACATTGTAAAGTTATCGTACACAGACGAAACACACGAATCACTTATGTGAAATATTGAATTAAGATGTGGATTTAAATTTCTACTTTTTGTTTACTATATAGGGCTCTTGGTAAACCTGTCATTGATTTGCAAGATGAATTTGTTATGTCAACAACGATAAATTAGAACAAGTATATTTTATTTTACTATTCAATAGGATCGCATTCCGATTACTGTAGTTGAATTGAGTTAACTTGCTCGTAAGAAACTACAAGATGTACGCCTATATATACTGTATACAGGTGATACGACATCAATACTTGGTCGTAAATATATACATTTGAATAGGGATTGTATATCCCATGTTCTTAATTAATTGTCTACAGCTGACCATCTCCCAGTTATAGCATCTCTTTTGCTAAAGCAACTTACTCCCTAACAAAAGATCAGTCCATGATTTTTCTATAAATAATATTAATAGATTCAATCAAGAACAGACTTCATAAAAAAATGTACTTTGTTGCTGGATATTCATCGATCGAGAATATGGGTAGGGGTGTTTTGAATCAAAATTTACTTGTCTGAATTAAATGCATCTCTACCTAGCGCTTATACTTTCAAACGAAATGATATTCGTTTTAATATCTTCAGAGTGTTTAGCAGCTTTTTAAAAGAGCTAAAATATATTAATTATTTGGAACACCATCAATAAATTATTTAACCGTAAATATAATCTGAAATCAACTGACATCAAACTCAAAAATGGCGCCATAAGTCCCTATCCTTATGAAATTGCCAACGAATTTAATAAGACATTCAATATGGCTCCAGTTCTAGTCCAGACGAGACTGAATCCTCCTATTGGGAACTACATAAATCTAATACCTATAAATGCCCAATCCATAGATTTAACTTTCTCAACTTCCATAGAACTCGATTCTTTAATTAGAAAACTTGAAATAAATCTAATCTAAATGATTAGAGATCTTTTCAATCTATCGGTACGAATTTGACACATTGAATACCCTAATGCATTTAAAATTAATAGAATTGTTCCAGTATTTAACTCTATTATCAGAAAATAACCAACTGATACGTATCCTTGCATTACTGAACAAAGTGTTTGAGAAATTGCTATATTTGTCTCTAATTGTGACCTGATTTATGATCATGAATTTGGTCTTTGTTAGTTAGTTGAACAGGCTGCCATTCAATTGATAGAATATATATATATATAACTAGATTATGAAAATAAACAGTTCTGTGCTTGTAAATTTCTTGACTATATAGCAAAGCCATAATATTTGGTTCTGGAAACTTTAGTTGTATGCATTTCGTGGTCTTGCACTTGATATTCTAAAATCTTATTGGTCCAATAGGAACCAATATGTTAATATACAGGCTAATAAATCATTCGAACTTTATGTAGATATTGGTGTGTTACAATGCTCGGTGTTTGCTCAATTACTATATCTACTGTATTTGGAGATCTTAATAACCTAATTGCCAATATTGATAAATTGATTACATTTAGCAACGTAGCAACTCTAATTGATGCTGATGGAGACACAACTACATTAGCCAATCTCATGGATACTTGTTTGGTATACAATGATAATAACTTACTTAGCGAAACATGAATACATACAGAAGATTATATTATTTGTCCAAGCAGATGTATAAATAGAAAAACCCTCAAAATATTCAGTAAATAATCTGCTTCAATTATGCTCATAGGGAAAATTAAATCTCATCAGACAAAATAAGTAAAATAAAAGGAAAACTCATGTAATAAGTCTATAACTAAGTAGGATTAGTGAAATATTCCTGATCACCGACAGTATAGTGTCAAAATTTCAATGTTTGATAAACAAATAAACTTTCTCTAAATGAAAATAAGACTAAATTTTATAGTTAAATAACTAACTGACATATATCGAGTAAAATAAAAAAAACATTGTAATGTAAAATGTCCTGTATATACAATAACACAATCCCTCTTTTTAGCACGATTTAATAAATTATAAGAAGGATTATTACAGTGCCAGGGATGCCAATGGAAACATTTGAGGTTTAAATTACGGTATACATAATATCCTTGGTGATTATTGCCGCCGTCTATATGCCAATGGAAACATTTGAGGTTTAAATTACGGTATACATAATATCCTTGATGATTATTGCCGCCGTCTATGTTGTTTCTTGAATTGTATTACGATTTATAACACCATATTCTTTCAATAGAATTCGTATCATTCAATAATTGACATCTCTAGTTATATTATGTGTAAATGAAATCAGTTTATATAAACGAAAAATATATCAATAATTTAGTATACAAAGATTGTAAACATACGTTCACTGCAAATATACAAAGACTCCAAACGAAGTAGGGATATTTTGTTACCATGAGTAGTATATAAGTCATAATTATACGATCGTTTATTAGCTTTATTAGTTCCTATATAGTTGGTGAAGTAAGATTAATGTCGGAAAGTGGTTTCTTTATATGAAGTAAGGCTGCAGTTTATTACCGCAACACGATATTTTAACTGGACCAGATTGCTCATTTCGACACTTTTTATCGTGATTTTTCTTTGAGGAAACATACGTTGGTTATTTTCTTTATTACGAAGAGGATAGAAAATAATTCAGTGACAAACGATTCAATATTTAGACAATAAAATTCAATTATAGACTTAATAATGTTGACTTAGATATATTATAATTGAATATAAGTAAAACCATCGTTGTATATTTAGTAAATAACTGGTCAATACAAAAAACTGTAATAACGAGTGAAACTATATGGAGCTGCAATTACTAAAATAATGAGTTTAAAAATAATCAACAGTTATTAAATATTCTCATTAGTTCGCAAAAGGCTCATAATTTCATAATTTCACGAATGTATCAATGTAGGTATGCTCTCTGTTTAGAATAAATACATATATATATATGAGATAATTAACTGCGATGCCATTGCTATTCACATAATAGTTATATTTGAATTTCTAAAATACGATTATTTATGCGTTGGTTGTAAATATTAGAGCGGTAACTAACATAGAATTACAAATGCATTTATGAATACAGAATTTGTATTCTGCGCTTTAATTAGTATTAAGTATAATTAGACGTGGCAACAAATTATACATAAAATTGTAATTATCTTTGATAAATTGTAATTATATAATAGAGATATGTAGGATCAATTCGGTTGGTAGTCATTATTATCATTATTCCTTTCATTAAATATGCAGTTAATTGTCTTTAAACGTGGTTTATTAACACCCATAATTATGTTTATATTAGCGGGTGTCTTACTCGTGCTCAATAGCCCTATAAATATGTATCAAATTTTAATATGGTAGATTATTTATATGAGAATATTTAGTTGATTGTATTAGTTAGATTTACAAATTTAAACTCTTCAAAATTGCGCTATATAGACTTCGTCGTTAACAATTATATATGTATTTAAAAGATCATAACGATTGATCTACACTTGAGATATCTTTCATTACAACCTACTATTTATTTAATACACATTTATCATAATTATTTATTAATAATTTTTACATATTTTAATAGAAAGAATAATAATTTTTCCGCTCCGTTGCAATTTTATTATTTCTTGTGTTATAAGAAAGGACTCCTTGCCATTGAAAAAAGTTAATTTATAGTATCGGTATAGGATTTATTTTTTCTTCAGGATACATAAAGTAATAAATCCTTGAAGGATACTTTTGACAAAAATAGAAATATATCTCACTAGACACGGCAGATTATTTTTTTTCGCTTGTAAATTTCTGAAAATGCCTCAAAAGCAGAATTTCTACTTTCGAAAGAGAAATCGCGGTGAATATTTTACGTTTGTCAGCTTCGATATTGATTCTATCGTTATTTTATATTTCGGATAATATTTTTAACCCTTAAAAGGTTTCGAATATCGATACTAGATTTCATTTTCTTTAATTTCACTTGTGAGAAATTGTTCCCTGGCTTCTTCCAAAATAATGTGAATACACAGTGAAAACCAAACACATAAATTACTCTCACATATGGCCTCGGGTGGTTGAAAATAATTGTATATTTGCTATCTTCAACTTTCATTTATATAGAATGATAAAATACAGTTTTGATTGACACATTGAAGAAATACTCGTTTTTATTTATCTTAATAATTATCTTTTAACAAACTATATTCATACATATCGATTATTTTGAGAAAGATTTCATAAACTCCCATTAACGGTCTATAATACCATATTTCATTCTGAATTGGTCTGCATTCTATAAATCTAAATGCCCAGAAGAAACTTATTATGCTTCTCACATGGCTACATCATCAGTAGATTAATTACATACAACAAACTAGTTTATAACCGGTAAATTTTTGTAGTCCTAACTTTATCAAAAATAATCGAATCACTGAAGCATTATTGATTAAAGAGATTAAACATTGAATTAGCTACTTGATTGCATATATTTTAATAATTAAAGTGTATTCTTATTATTATAACTTATAATTTTTAAAAAAATATTGTAAGTACAGACTATTTTTATTCAAGTCACGTTCAAGAACCTAATGTATAATAACGAATTTAAAAAACTTAACCTTATAACCTAGATATTATAAATCATTAATTTATTTCAATCACCCTCTTCCACCTATATATATAGATCATCGCTGAATCCACTATTGAGAAAAACGGTATTTTATTTCATGATAAATAGTTATATCTCTATAGGAAATTTTGCGTAGTTTTTGGTTCTTGTGAATTATTGTCATCATCCTGTTGACTTTCTTAAAAACAAATACGATATTCATAAAATTGACGTCATTACCTACCGAAATGTATTGATTTTTAATATTTTTCATATATATAACAATAGAATTTAGGCTTAATTAACACAAACACTCCTAGAACAAATTTGCTATATTCCTAAATGGATTGGCTAAGTTGATGTTGAGCACAGACATATCTGTATTAAATTAAAGTTTTATAATGTATTCGAGAACATTTGATATTATGTGGGTGACTGAATTATTCGCTCCCGCGGTTAGCTCGTCCCCGGATCACTCGCTCCTAGAACACCACTCCCTCCCCCCCCCCCTAGGACTACTCGTCCCCGCATTATTCGCTCCTATATTGAAGAATATTTTTCATACCATTTATTCATTATTTCTTTATATTAAACAAAATAATCTAATTAGGTTAGATTAGGTAATTTGTTTTAACTGTAAATAAATAATAAATAAATTAACTTCCTTATTTATATTTCGTAATGTGTAGCTTTAATCTGTTTCTTAAAACTCTTAATTATTTAAAATTTGTGATAAATACAATTTCCTCGAAAGCTGTTCAGATAATTATATTATTTTTTAAGATAAGTTCGAAAGATAAATATGCAATGGTTGCTTGGATGAGAATAAGAAACCAGATAACGTCAGTCTTATGAAGTATGTTTAGATTAAAATCATTTCTCTTCGTCGCTGTTTCCATTTTGCTGCATCAGCATCAACAGTCTGATAAAACATATCTGGTCGAACAAACGAAGATCGATACTGTAGTTTCCATTTAAAATAAACATTTTTTCGGATCAGGAAGGTAATTTTTTATTGATATTCGTTCAATGTCGCTCATATTTGTAATCCAATTTAACATCTGTCTATGGCATATAGTAGACTCCCATAATAGCGGCACACCGATGATTATTTTTTTTCCGGTATTCTAATATTTTTTTGTAAAAATATAACATCTCCGGTAATTATTACTTCATTAAATATGCTTACAAAAAAACAATGCTTTTGTGCAAATAATTTAAACACAATAGATGCCAATATATATATATATATATAAAGACAATATACTCTATAACAGGGGTGTCAAACATGCGGCCCTCTGCATTCTGTGCTAAAATCGAAATTAGTCAAACCAAAACAACTTGTTTATAAATTTAAATTGATAAACAAGTTGTTTTAGATGTTTTAGATGTTTTAGATGATAGCCTGTAAAAGATGTAGAAATAAGTTTTTTAATGAGTTTAATTCAATATTACGTAGATTTAATGATAATCATGTTAACATTCGAATTAAATTGTTCCAGACATATTATGGATCAGAATCAATTTGAGATTGGATACCATAAGGGAATTAGAAAGATTCTTGAAATGCCTTATTTTGAAAGCTATCATTATGTCTGTGAACTAGTAGATATGTTTACATTTAAAAGCAAACAACATTGGGATACACTACATTTTGCACACAGACTATTGAAGAATCCATGCAAATATTTAGAGAACCGAGAAGTGATAGAGGTGATTAGATATTACAATATAGTTATTAAATATAGGTAAAAATTTAGTTATTGTAACTTGTTTTTTATGTTAATAAAAATTCTTCTTCTTCTTCTCAGTCAGGGATTTCATACCCTTGGAATATAAGCTAAAATATGGTCAAATTCACCTGTTACATGCCTGTAACTGAGCAATTTGTCATTGTATATATTTGTAACAAATAAATAAATAAAAATAAAAATAAAG
>JAJNBS010357035.1:0-10438 GCA_028455975.1 Notopais sp. c TS-2021
ACAGAGTGGGTAAAGGGGAAGAGTCTTGACGAAGCAGCGGAAATTAAAAACACCCATATCGCTGAAGAACTCGCCTTACCACCGGTCAAAATTCACTGCTCAGTATTAGCGGAAGATGCGATAGCAGCAGCCATAGAAAATTACAGACAAAAAAACCAATAGTTGTAATGAGTCGCTAGCCCGTTTTTTTGACGGGCTAGTTTTCTTTCAAGTATTCTGTTGATATATTTCTCCTCGACATGCCATGAAAATCAACTTGAACTGTGAGTTTTAGTTGCTTTTATATAAATATTTCTTAGTTTGACCCCCGGTTATATTTTATTTTAGTGTAGTATCGTCAGTAACTTATTGAGCGCTCTTGATCCTGTTGGGTCGGCGTCAGCTAAATTAATATTATTTCAATAATGTTAAGGCGATCGCCTTTTGATATGTGAGGCGTAAGTACAATCTTGCCATTAATTTTTGCAGACAACCCGATAATCTCTATATGACATATCTACTATCTAAAAAGGAAGGAATTGCGTCGATATTACTGTTTGGACTACTGATTCCCTCTGCTAACGCATTGGATTTGTCGGACATGGTTACTGATTCAATTAGCGCCCATCCTCTAGTCCGAGAGAAGGTTCACGTGTATCGTCAAGTCATGCAAGATCATGTGATCGCCGAAAGTGGATGGCGGCCTAGTATCGATCTCGAAGCATCAACGGGCGTATATGAAACAGAGTCACCCACTACCGGAAATATTGCCGTTGATTACGATAGTAGTCGGATCGAGTTGTCACTGACTCAAAACCTTTTTAACGGTTACGATACCACCTACGAGCTTGAACAGACTCAGGCCCAAGCCGACGCGGCATTGCTTGATCTTTATGATACTGCCGATAATGTAGCACTTGATGCGATTCAGGCCTATCTTGAGGTCCTAAAGCAAAACAGATTATTAGAACTCGCCGTAGAAAACGTTAAATCCCATGAAGAGATCCTGTCGCAAATTCGAGATAGAAATAGCGCGGGAGTTGGTCGTCGGTCTCAATTGCAACAAACCGAAGGGCGGGTAGCGCGAGCTCATGCCAGTCTCGTTGCGCAGCAAAATAACTTACAAGACTCTTTAACTTTAATACATCAAATTCTTGGTCGGTACGTCGCTCCGTCCGAACTCTCTGTCCCCATGATCCCTTTGTTGCCGTCTAGTAATTTGGATGGTTTAATCGATAAGGCGATCAAAAGCCACCCTGCCATTCGAGTCGCGCAAAGTAATATAGAGGCCGCGCTGGCTGACCACAGTCGTTCGTTGAGTAGCCATTATCCGAATCTCGATTTGCGTTTAGCTTACGAGGTTGGTGATAATTACAGTGGTGTCGACGGTGATACCGAAGAGGTCAGCTTAAGACTAAATTTAACTTATAACTTATACCGTGGTGGTAGTGATTCCGCCACGCAAGGGCAGAAAATAAGTGCTACTTATGAGTATAAAGAATTCGCCGCCCGAGTGAGACGGCAAGTGATCAATACTCTGCGATTAGCTTGGATAGCCGATGAGTCTTTAAATATGCAAACAACCTTTTTGCAAGCGCATGTTGGTAAGTCTGGTGAGACAGTTGACTCGTATCATGAAGAGTTCTTTATTGGACAAAGAGATTTAATCGATTTGCTAGATGCGGAAAATGAGCTGAATGCCGCTAGGAATCAATACACTGAAGCGTATTTTGATGCCCTAGCGGCACGTTACCGAATATATGAAGCATTGGGGTTAGCATTCGAATCCTTAGACCTCGAGGTGACGTTATCGAAAGACAATTTGCAAATTGCTCGCTTAGAAGCGAAGGGTGACGATGAATTACCCTTGCCGGACGACTTAGACATGGATAGTGAAATTGACCTGACCGACCATTGTGATAACTCGTTAGATCAAGCGTCGGTTAACCCCTATGGCTGTGTTGACAAAATACCGACCGAAATGATGCGCATTACTCATGTCAATTCAATACCAGTAACCGGTGCTGACAGTTTTGAAGTTGATAGCAATAGCATCCTTATTCTAACGGTGGCATCTTTATTAGCCAACGATAGCGATGCAGACAATGACCCGCTTGAACTGTTAAGGTTTAGTGATCCGGAGAATGGCAAATTAGCTTTTAACCAAAATAAAGATCTAGTCTATCGGCCAACGGAAGGTTACATCGGTATGGATACCTTTAGTTATACGATCACCGATGGCAATGGTGCTACCGCAACTGCCGATGCTACCGTACGGATTCGTGTTAGGCGTGAACTGGAGATTGACCTGAGTAAGCTGCAACTGGTTAATTTCAAATTCAACATGTCGGAACTGACGGATGTCTCTAAAGACAAACTTCTTCGTCTAACCGATAAAATCATAGACACGCCCGGTGTCCAAATTACGGTGCGAACCCATACCGATAGTCAAGGCAGCAATTCGTACAATTCGGCACTTTCAAAGCGTCGTGCTGACGCTGTATTAAGCCTGTTAATTGAAAAGGGCGTCAGCCCAGGCTCCATTTCCGCTGAGGGTATGGGTGAAGAAGTCCCCATGGCCGATAATGCCACTGCACCTGGTAGAGCGATTAACCGACGCGGCGAGTTTACTTTTACGGGTTTACCTGCTGCCGAATAATTATGCAATGAATGTATAAGTGAGGGCTAAAATCGATTAACGGTCTATACTTAATGTAGATACTGTTACTGAGTTTTGGCCTCTAAACTGAGAGGGCAAATACTAGCGAATTCGCCTTCGGTCTATTGACGGGGCGTGTAGATCGATGAAATTTAAGCTGGGGATACATTTTTGTGAAAGCCAGTTGGCTCATGCTTATTGTGCTCATTCTTATTGCTTTCTCGCCCAAACAATTCGCCGTCGCGCTAATGACGGATGAAATGTTAAAAGAGTTAAGCTCTGGATACTCGGCCCAAGCATATCGCCGTGGACAAGCGCTTAATCGGTTACTGGATGGTTTGAGTGGGCAAAATGTTGAAACCCAGCTGAAAGAGGTGAATCGATTCTTTAATCAATTTCAGTATCGTCAAGACTTAGCCCATTGGGGTAAGAAGGACTATTGGGCAACGCCACTGGAGTTCATCGGAACGCAAAAAGGAGATTGTGAAGATTTCGTCATTGCCAAATATTTCTCTTTAAGAAAGTTAGGCGTGCCAGATAAAAAACTCTACCTCACCTACGCGAAGGCTTTAAAGCAAAATGTCGCGCATATGGTTCTAAGCTATTTCAAGACGCCTTCCAGTATCCCTTTGATACTGGACAACTATAATCCTAGAATCCTCCAAGCGAACCAGCGCAAAGATCTGTTACCTGTATATAGCTTCAACGCGAGTTCGCTGTTTCTGTCAAATGCATCAGCCGGGTTGGGGAAATCCTTACCAACCGATAAAATTAAAAACAGCAAGTGGACAAAAATGCTTGCCGATATTAAATAAGGAAGAGTAATGACTTTATTCAAACAAATAGCGTTGTTGGTTTCTTTAGCATTTTTATTGCTGGCCAGTATTATTCTAATTAACGATTTTAAACGAACTGGTGACTTTCTTCAGGGTCAGTTGCAATCGAGCGCACGGGATATGGCGACGACACTGGGTATCGCCGTGACTAATTTGCCGGACGATGAGAACCAAGCGTCGTTGGAGGTGTTGTTCAATTCCATTTTCGATAGTGGTTATTATAGCAAAATCGAGCTCGTCGGGATGGACGGAGTGGTCATTCATCAAAAAAGTCAACATATCAGCCTAGACAGCGTTCCTGATTGGTTCGTCGATTTAGTGCCACTAAAATCGGCAAAAGGTACGACGTTAGTGATGAAAGGCTGGACTCAGTTAGGCCACTTGAACCTCAGTTTACATCCGGGCTTCGCCTATAGTGGTCTTTACGAAACTTTAAAATCAACGTTTAAGTGGTTTTGTGTTCTGTTAGGTGGGTCGATTTTAGCGCTGTGGATAGCGCTGCATTATTTACTATTACCATTGCAACGTGTCAGGGAGCAAGCGGATGCGATACAGAAAAATCAGTTTGTACTACAGGAAAAGATACCGTTAACAACAGAATTAAAGCGAGTTGTCGAAGCGATGAATAGAATGGTTACAAAGGTCCAGGGCGTGTTTAATGAGCAAGAAAAGACGCTTTCGTTGTATCAACAACTGCTTTACCACGATAGCCTAACAGGTTTGGGCAACCGACGTTATCTAATGGATCATTTGCAACAATCATTGTCAGAAGGGGGTGGCTTCCACGGTTGCCTCGGTATCATCAAAATTGTTAATTTTGACCAGCAACGAGAACGCTTAGGGTATAAAGTTTCCGATCAGTTAGTGAAAACAATAGCTGACCTATTGGGCGTTAATCAAGGTGGATTTGACGCGGACAAAACAGCTCGACTGAGCGATGATGAATTTGCCTTTCTTATTTCATCGGATGAAAGCTCTGCGATAGTATTCACAGAAGCTCTAATGAATCAATTTAAACGCTACACCGCATCTTCGGACGATCAGCATGACCAATGTGTCGTCGCGGCAGTATCTGCGTTAGCAACCGGATCAAGTATCGGCACATTGCTTTCGGATATTGATTATAGTCTCACCAAGGCGCTAAATCGTGGCCCGTTTACGGTAGAAAAAAATAGTTCGACAAATTTAGATTTACCTCACGGTAAAATGCAATGGAGAACTTGGTTAGAGGATGTCATCCGCGATGGTGGATTGTTCCTTGTCGGCCAGCTCGCCATCGACAATGCTCAAAAACCTATCCAGAAAGAACTGTTTGTCAGGGCAATGAATCAACAAGAACAAGTAATCCCCGCTTCGGCTTTTATGCCCATGGCCTCTAGTTTAGGCATGGCATTAGAGATAGATAAGGCCGTTTTTAGGCTGGTCCGACAAACGGACTACACGGAGGACAACACACCACTGGCATTAAACTTAAGCGCATCGTTTTTTGAAAAAATGGATGCACAAGAAGAGTTCAATCAGTTGCTGGTTGACTGCCAGCGTCAATCTATCGCGCTTTGCGTCGAAGCAAGCCATCAAATACTTCTTCGTAATCCAATCATGTGTTCAAAAATCGCAGAAGGGGTTAGACTGCTGGATCATCAGTTCGGTATCGATAACCTCGATTTTGGACAATCGTTACAGTTATTGCAGACGACACGATTCGATTATGTCAAAGTCAATGCTAATACGCTTAAGGACATGACTAATAATGAAATGGTTTCCGGGTACCAAGCGCTCAAAACGATGACCAGCACCCTAGATATTAAAATAATCGTAGTAGGAGTCGACTCAGAGGTGCTTCACGATCGATTAATTGCTCTGGGTATTGAGGTCATGCAAGGGAACTATCTGAATGAACCACAGGCAGTTAAAGTTAAGGCGAACTAATACACGTTAATAGGTGGTTGTTAGATAGGGAGTCTGCTTTAACTGTCATTGACTCGTGGTACCATAGCCACATAATTTATGGTGGTATTCGCGCGTGTACGATTGCGACTTTCAACACACTAACAGTAGCTATTGACGAGTAGAACTCCTTAACCTCATGACCGACCCGCACGATCAGTTTGACCCTCTATTGGAGTGTTTGGTAATTTTTGCCAAGATGCACAATCGGCCGGTGAGCGTGGATGCCTTGATTGCGGGGTTGCCAGTAAAGCCAGGGTCAAATGGGCCTGAATTATTTAGTATCGACAGTCCAAAAGGTTTGTTTTCGCGGGTGGCCTCAAGGGCAGGCTTTGCCACTCGGCTTATCCATCGAGAGTTGTCAGCACTGTCTCGACTATTGTTACCTTGTATATTGGTATTGCGTAACGGAAATGCCTGCATATTAGAAAGCTTCGACCGTAAGAATAGAAAGGCCAAAGTTATTTTCCCCGAAATAGGTGAAGGAGAAGAATGGCTTGATATGGAAGAATTGAATGCCGAGTATTTAGGTTATGCTTTCCTATTGAAGCGCGAGCTAACATCAAAAAAACACGATCGCCATTCAGCTTTAGAGGCCGACGATGGCCATTGGTTCTGGGGGACATTGGCGAAGTCGAAAGATATTTTTACGAGTGTTTTATTGTCTTCTGTCGTCATCAATTTATTTATTTTGGCGACACCGTTGTTCACGATGAATGTTTACGACAAGGTAGTTCCGAACGATGCCATCGAAACCCTGTGGGTGCTTGCTATCGGCATATTAGTCGTTTATTTGTTCGATACCATTTTACGTTTTGTGCGGAATTACCTACTCGAAATTGCCGGTAAAAAAAGCGACATCATCATGTCCTCTATATTGTTTTCGCAAACGCTTAATTTAAAAATGGATAAATGGCCGAAAAGCGTCGGTGCTTTTGCGAGTAAATTACGAGAATTTGAAAGTATTCGAGGTTTTTTTACCGCCTCTACCATGGCAACTCTCGTAGACATTCCATTTTCGTTAATATTCTTATTGGTTGTTTTTTTTATAGGTGGCCCGATGGTTATGGTGCCCATGGCGACCATTTCGATTATTCTCATTTATAGTTTTTTATTAATCAAACCGCTCAAAGAAAGCATCGAATCGACCTACGAAGCAACGGCCAATAAAAATGCACATTTGATAGAAACCCTGCACTCCATTAAAACTATTAAATCACTTGGCGCTTCCAGTTACTCGCAATGGGTATGGGAAGAGTCATCGGGTACCATCGCCAATAAATCCATGCGGGCGCGCATGCTATCGTCGTCTATCACAGTAATAACCAGCCTGTTAGTGCAATTAACCACCGTCGGATTAATCATATTTGGTATCTACCGCATCGCCGAGTTAGAACTAACCCTCGGTGGGCTGATAGCGGTTGTCATGTTGTCCTCAAGAGCAGTCGCCCCGATGGGACAAATAGCATCGCTCATCACCAGTTTCGAGCAAACCAAAACCTCTTATCAATCACTCAATGACTTGATGGAATTACCCGTCGAGCGACCAGCCGGCAAAGGCTTTGTGCGCCGCCCCGTATTTGATGGCGCAATGGCATTTCGAAAAGTAGGTTTTAGCTACCCTGAGGCACCGTCAGCGTCGTTGTCAGAAGTCAGTTTTAACATCAACCCGGGCGAACATGTCGGCATCATTGGCAGGGTAGGCTCAGGCAAGACATCGATCATTAAATTAATGGTGGGATTGTACGATTCCAACGAAGGCAGTATCGCCATCGACAATATCGATATTAATCAAATAGACCCTGCCGATCTTCGGCACCATATTGGTTACCTGTCACAAGATGTCGAATTAATTAGAGGCTCCATCCGCGACAACATCGCCTACAAAGACATGCAAGTTAATGACGAGCGATTATTGAGGGCGGCCAAAATTAGTGGCGTCGATTTGTTTGTCAACAAGTTACCTCAAGGCTTTGACACCGATGTCGGCGAGCATGGCGGTTTTATATCGGGAGGGCAACGCCAAGCGATAGCCTTGGCCCGATCGGTTCTTTTGAATGAACCCATATTAATACTTGATGAGCCGACCAACAGTTTCGATAACACAACCGAGTCAATGGTGAAAAAGCGCTTGTATGAATACACCCGCGATAAAACGCTCATACTAGTGACTCATAAGGCACCGATGTTAGATTTGGTTGAACGTATTATTGTCATAGATGATGGTCGAGTTGTCATGGACGGCCCAAAACAAAAAGTAGTGGAATCACTCAAAGGCGGATCCAATGGTTGATGACGTGGATCCATCGAGCGACTTAGAAGATGCCACCCAACTGGGTGCGTACGGCAAAAATGATCACGCCTATATGCAGAGCTTGTCAGCTGCTGTCGTGCATCGGTCACCTAGCTATCTAAAATTCATTGTACTACTCATTGCGTTATTCGTTGCAGCGGCGGTTGTCTGGATGACATGGGCAGAGGTCGACGTTGTTATAAGAGGCAATGGCAAAGTAACGCCAACCAGTCAAGTGCAGCTTATTCAAAGCTTAGAGGGTGGCGTGATATCAGAAATTCTTATTTCAGAAGGGCAGTTAGTCGAGGCCAATCAAGCGTTAATAAAAATTAGTGATATCGCTTTTTTGAGTTCGTTTGATGAAAACGAACTCACCTATCTAGAGCTACTGGCGAGATCAAGTCGCCTTCACGCAGAAGCCCATGCCTTAGATTATGCGGTCAATGCAGAAGTAAGTTTAAAAGCGCCACGACTCAATCAATCCGAGAAAAGTTTATTCGAATCCAATCAGCAACAACTAGTCGAAACCCTGAGCATTCTCACAGAGCAAATGCATCAACAAGCAAGCTCCCTCGAAGAAGTCCAATCCAAAGAACGTCAAATTGAACGATCATTAAAATTAATCAGAAAAGAAATAAAAATAAAATCACCGCTGATGGAGCGAGGCATTATCAGTGAAGTTGAGTTCCTTCAATTGCTGCAAAAAGAATCCGAAATGGAAGGCGATTTAGAAGGTGTGCAAATCTCAATCCCGAGGTTGCAATCGGTGATCGAAGAAGGTCGTTTTAAAAAGCATGAAGGCCAGCTAGACTTTCGTAATAAGGCAAAAAAAGAACTGAATGAAGTCAATGCCGAAATCGACCGTATTAAAAAAACTCAAACTGCCTTGCAAGATAGAGTAAAAAGGACGACGTTAAGATCGCCGGTGCGAGGTGTCGTAAAAAGAATGTACGCCAACACAATTGGTGGTGTCGTTAGCCCTGGTAATAATATCGTAGAAATCGTACCTCAAGAAGATTCATTGATGATTCAAATCGAAATTAAACCAGCCGACATCGCCTTTGTGCATATTGGTCAATTATCACGGTTAAAATTTACCGCTTACGATTTTGCATTGCATGGCAGCTTGCCAGGCGACGTATCCTTCGTTAGCGCCGATACTATTACCAATGAAGACGGACAAAGTTTTTTTGTGGTCAGAATTAAACCATCGAAAGACTATTTTGGACATGAGTCCAAGCCCCTGCCGATTAAAGTAGGTATGACAGTCGAAGCCGACATCATTACCGCAAAAAAATCCATATTGTCATTCATGCTAGAGCCTGTTCGGCGAGGCCTAGACAAGGCACTTAGAGAACGTTAATGAAGTTACATGTTTTTTCAAGCTCTAGTGCCTTTCGTGCGCATTTAAATCGCGTGGTTAAAATGCCGTTTGTGCTTCACGAAAAATTGAGTCATTCGAACGCAGAACTACCGACAGTCAATCTGCTGCATATAGCCTCGCCAGAAATAGCGAACTTAGACAAAATTAAACAGTGGTCGAAAAAAACAAACCGCGTCATCGCCATTTGCTCAGACAACCCCAACATCGTCGAAATGCTCGAATGCGTTAAATCAGGGGCACAGTCCTACTGCAATAGTTATATGCTCGGATCAAATTACGACCAAATGCTAAGGTTAGTTGCTAGTGGACAGAGCTGGTTCCCGCCAGCCATGCTAGATAGAACATTCGAACTTG
Source organism: Notopais sp. c TS-2021 (assembly GCA_028455975.1). Taxonomy (NCBI): domain Eukaryota; kingdom Metazoa; phylum Arthropoda; class Malacostraca; order Isopoda; family Munnopsidae; genus Notopais; species Notopais sp. c TS-2021. Next base: position 9,453 of record JAJNBS010357035.1, read on the forward strand.
CTCAACAAGCGATCAGTGGAAAAGATGCCGAAAAATTACTGAAAATATTAACCCCAAGAGAGAAGGAACTTGCCGTCGCCGTGTCCGAAGGCCTATCAAACCATCAACTATCTGAGCGCTTCAAAATCACCGAACGCACAGTAAAAACCCATCTGAGTAACGTATTTATGAAACTTGATATCAAAGATCGAGTAGCGTTAGTCCTCTATTTGAAATAATGCCCCTTAGTTAAGCGAGCGTATTTTGTGAGCTAGACTCCAAAATAACATTTTATACGCATCGTCTACGACTTTAGTACGATCTCAAATCACCGAATCTAATCTATATATATGGCACCTAATATAAACATAGATAGTAAAACTCATGCCCGAAAAGAATATTGGCTACGTTGTCGACCTAGAAGGAAGTGCAGAAGTTAAATCCGTCGACGGAATAATAAGAGTTCTCGCGATCGGCGACGAAATCTATGAAGGCGACGTACTAACAACCGGTATTAACAGCAATATTCTGCTCGAAATTTATGATGGCGAACGCCTTCAGTTGAGCGAAAACGTCCAAATCCTATTAGACGAATCCATATTTTCCGACATCGAACCCGAAGGCGATGGTCGAGTCGATCAACTTGCAGAACTACAGCAACTCATCACAGAAGGCGTCGACCTAGCCGACCTAGAAGCAGCAGCTGCCGGTGAAGCAGGGCCAGAAGGCGCGGGCGGACTGCATGCAACCTCACTATATGAAAGAGATGGGACGGAAGGTAGTGTAGATTCCCAACTAACAGGCTTAGGCACAAATGGTAACGCGTTGAATGGCGCTATCAATGGCGGTGATCTACTATTCATTCCAGAAGGTACGACAACACCGCTTACCAGTCTAAATGTCACCATTGTTATTAACAATATCACAGCAGACAACATCATCAACGCAGACGAATCGACGGAAGCCCACGATATCGTCGGTAGTGTTGGCGGAGATGCAAGCGAAGG
>JAJNBS010380450.1:0-10153 GCA_028455975.1 Notopais sp. c TS-2021
TAGGGCCGTTTTCTGAGTCGCAAAATCAAGCCGCCTGGAATTTATAGTCGCGATTTGCGCGCAAATTCAGAGTTTTGGCCACCCTGACCCCTATACAAGGTTAGGTTAGGTAGATTAATAGGTTTTGTTAGAATTATCGAATATTAAAAATATATCTTGGTGCCTAGCTCACGATGAAATGTGACCGTCACTTGGATGGCAACACAAAAAAGCTAGTATAAACTAGACCTTTACCAAAAAATATACCGTAGTGAATTAGAGCCTTATATTAAGTAACAGAGGGGCACAAGCAAAGATTGCACAAGTCTGGTGATTGAGTGCTGAAAAAAACACATGGGGGATATAAAATGTATGCATTAGCAGAGGATCTTATATTTTTACACAGCTCACTAATCGGTATCCTTTTCCTTAGTAAGTAAAACACCCCATCTTGGGAATTTTCTATATAATGAATTATTTTAGTTTGTTTATTTTGAAGGTACATTGTTTCTCCCAGCATTATCAATTTTATACTGACTTTTTTCCAACCAGGAGACGAGCACCAATCGCTGGTCTCGTTCCATGTTCAAGAAAAAGAACCAATCCCGTACTAGGTCCTATTTGTAATCTATATTTACTTTGTACTGTCCATAAAAATCTCTGATCAAACTACGTAAATATGTAATTTATAATTTTCATTATCTTTGATTAACTATAAATATTGGAATAGTAAAAACTAATTTCTTCATCCAAATTGTTAGTGCGTCTAGAATATTATTTGTTTTTCTACATAAAATGCAATAATCAGGAACATTTTTATAATCTACTTCACTCTAAAATAGATGCGTATAATTCTACTTCTTAAATGAATTCTGTATCATAATAAACGTTAGAAATATATTTGACAAAGAATATTCAACAACAAATATTTTTAATAATGACAAATATGGAATTGTGGCTCGAATTGAGAATTAGTTCAAAATAGAAAACATATATGGAAACATAGTTAATATTTAAACTTGATAACATTTAATTTTATACTTTGTAACTTTGTGTACATTTTTGCAATTAAATTAATGAGGTTATGATTTCACAAATTGGACTATTTTTGCATAAACTTGCTTATCATAAGGAAATAAAAATCTTTGTATTGTTCAATTATATTTTTAATTCAATCAGAATCAGATACAATTATTTATTTAATCTTCATCTTGAAAATCTAGATGGGTTAAAAGACATTATTATAACATTTTAATTATTGTTCCTTTTCTTTTATTATTTTTCATTGTATGTAATCATTTGCATAAGGTTATATAATATTTTTTTCCTATTCTTTAAATTACGAATATTCTAAAAGATGTTATAGGACTTTTGAAAGAATCAAAAAGTAACGAAGAAAGAATTAGTTTTAATATTTGATATGAAATACTGTATATATATATATATTTTGAAAAAAACAATATTTGAACAGTACTAAATTGTGACAATCACAAGAATGAAAGATTCGTTAGTAGTTTTGTATGAGCCATTTATCAAATCAATTTTATTTCAGTTCAGATTTTATTTTGTTATATATTTAAATATATTATTATTAATAATATTAATTAGAAATATAGTTTTAAAAATATTCATTCCATCAGTAATTCAGTAATATTCTTTCCAAATATGCCAGGCACACAGGGACCACTTGGCCTACTACATTTTTCTTTTATTAATAAAATGTCTGATCTGCACCTCCCCTCGTAATTACCCCCTAATACATTTTGACAAAATTAAATATTTAAGTAACCAATTATGGTATATAACAAATTGCTAGTTTAAATTCTTATTTTTTGTAATGTATGGACAAAAAGAGCATGTCATAAAATAGGATGCGCTAGGTAAGGTGAGTTTGGGTTAGGTAAAGTTAGTTTATAAGTGCTCTTTTTCATACAATTAATTGTCGCTTAATTATTTCTTGGCAGTTCGTCGCAGACTGGTAGTTGATATTTCACACTTTGAGAAGTACTATTAATCTATAAAAAAATTGTTAAATTTAATATATATTTCCTTCGTGAGAATTTAGGTTTTAATTATTAATGAAAATCACTCAGATTGTTTGAAAAATATAAACAGTAAAAGAAATAAATATGATGTACGTGTTCTGGAATATGAGGAATTGTATATACAGTATATATATATTGTATTTCTTAGTTTACTTTTGTATTTATATATACATTGATAGCGCATTTGATCTCGCGCCAGATCTTGCGCTTGCGTTGTTAACTTTCTACCAACACGAATAACGTACTATCTTAAAAAGTTCGACCTTGCAAAGGTGCAGTATATCGCCTCGCGTAGTATATTATATACAGATACACTACAGGAAGTGTTTATTTCTCTTTATGAAACTGATTGCAAGTGAGGGTGAATAGTGCATGCTGCAATAAGCAACTGTAGGCTTAATTCTTTGCTGTCCATTCAGTTTATTTATTACGCGTATATACAATGTTTGTCTATAAAGAAGTGGGTTTTTTTTTTATCAATTATGTGCTGTAAAAAATTTAACATTTATTATATCTGTAAAAACAAGTAATAATATTACGTTGAACATGTTTTGATAAATTCACGAAATAAAAGTTTCATTTAAATAATGAAATTTTTGTTTAAATAAAGTGATTTCCTTTAAAGAAGTAAATAATTATTAATTGTCATTATTTATATTACTACCAAGATGGTTTGTTATGATAAAGATGAATTTGTTTCCTAATAACTAGGTAACCAGACTTCGAAGTGTCAATATACGCACATTCGTCGGCGCATGCTCTTCTGTTCAGAGTTAAACGAACTACAGAAAATCTATACAATTCCGTCTCAGTGGCGGTCTGGCGGACCAAGAAAGAGTGTCACGGACATCAGTGGAAAAATTATTTATAGGCCCAATATAATTTAGAATTTAGTTAGGTTGAAGTGGATCTTAAACTGGTTTCAATCAATTTGGGTTTATATTTATTATAAGAGACCGTATAGTGACTATATAGTCGAAAGAATTTATTTTGTATAATAATTCATATTTTAAATATATATATGTTTACACGATATATGGAACAAGTACAAGATTTACAGTTATAATTGTTTATAAAATTGAAGATTTTCTATTGGTAGATTACATTTTGACTCCGTTATTCTGATTCAGACAGGTTTTGAAGTGCATATGAAAATATATCTATTTTTCGAAACTATTTCGAGAATGCGATCCAATTTTTGTATAGGAATATTCTTCTGTTTAAACTTTAAGGAAAGAATAAAATTGATTGAAAATGAAACAATTAAATCAAAAGGTAATGAATAATTTTATTTTATTTACAGTATTTGTTTAAGTGATAATGAAGACTATAGGAAAATGTTTAGATTTTGGGGTGTTAACTTCAATAATTATTATCGTAGATATCAATGGAGGCTCTATAATGTAAGAATAATTAAGTAAATGAGGAAATCAATACCGTATAGAATTCTACAGAATATAACTCTTCGTATACACAAAGCTTCAACCATAAATATACGATGTCAAGCACAATAACAACTGTTAAGACCATTCCAGACGTCAAATATTTAAATAATTACTACCTGATTTGTATTTAAGAAATCCCGAGATGTTGGGTCGTAGAAAAAAATTTTGCTTCTGCGTTTGTATCCTTCCCGTGACTTTATGTTGCGCCTATTTAATATGTGTCTATTCCGTCTATTCGAGGAGAAATTCGTATACAAATAACTTCCATTCAGTCAAAGATTACAATTTAGCGCATTTGCGACAAGACCTCCCAGCTTGGACTAACTTCGTCCCGATAAACCAAAGCTTCCGCAACAACAAATTACTCGAAAGTCGAAGAAAGGAATTTCTCAATATTTTAGTAAAAGAAGGTGAATATCTGAATGGATTCAGGACCGATGTCGATCGCACTGAAGATCGCAAAAAGAAAAAAATGGTTGTTAAACTTCGTAAAGGATTGAAAGAATTGTGTAACAAAGATAAAGACAAGATTGCCTGTCAAGATTTACAAATACTCGAAGAAAAAATTGTGCAGAATGGAAATAATCTTGATCCGAATTTGATATTTTATTCACTCTTCAGCAAAAATGGAACCGAATATCATCAGGATTGGAATACTTACGCCGATCGTGGTCTGACTATCGTAGGTAAATTCTATATGAATTATATCATCTAAGGTTTTCATGCTTGTTGTGTCTGGATAAATTGAATTTATATTTAATTATTTCAGGTAAGAAAGAATCCTTACAACGCCGACTCCCTCAAGTGTTGATTATTGGTGCTAAGAAAGCAGGAACAAGAGCTCTTCTCGAGTTCTTACGAATACATCCCTCCATTGCTGCGTCTGGAGCCGAGCTACACTTCTTCGATAGATACTTCTACAGAGGACCAGCGTGGTACAGGTAGGTCAAATGCTATTTGACCCCAAAAATCTTATAATTAATAAATCCAAAAAACATATTATAATTCCAGATACTTAATTGGGCAATTTTAACATGAAAAAATTATTTTTGACAATTGCATTTTGTAATAGACTAGGATCCAGAAATATGTTTCTATCATTCATCGTACAAGGTGGTGCAATGAAACAATAAATTGAGATTCGGAGATTCAATTAAATATTTCTAGTTGATAAATAAATAATATTTGCATTACAACGAAATGTTACATTAACAATATTATATAGTTTACATTGATTTTCGAGTATGCGATAAATAAAGCATTTCATCATTACAAGTCTATTGCTGATAATTTGGTATCTGGGCAGGAAGCCGACAGACGATTGGCCGACAGACAATTCGCCGACTAGACAATTCGCCGACAGGATAATTCGCCAACAGGACAATTCGCCGATACTACTTATTATATAAAATATTTAACAGTACACTAACCTAAACTAACCTATCCTAACCTAACCTATCCTAACCTAACCTAACCTATCCTAACCTATCCTAACCAATCCTAACCTATCCTAACCAAACCAAACCCAACCTAAGACTATCAAATAAACTACATAATCGATACAAGATAATACGAATAATAACGTAGGATTACTATATAATTCAGACAAGATAAACTGATAAATGTGGTTTATAATTACTAACACCTCTTCATTATACTTATCAAGTAGCTATAATGAAGTAATTAATTTCAACAGACAAATGATATTTAATTCTTATAACATTACTAAGCTGTTGGATAAGTAGTGTCTGCGAATTGTCCTGTCGGCGAATTGTCTGTCGGCCAGTTGTCTGTCGGCCAATCGTCTGTCCGCTTCCTGTCTGCACACCGATAATTTTTTATAAAAACACGATACAAGTTTTTAACACTTTTTTTTAATCTTTTCTGAGTGAGCTTTCGACTCAAATACACAGAGTATAGGGTCATTATCAGAACAAATAAACAAGCTTTATATAAAATAATTACGATTACATTATATAATTTAAGAGAAGGAGATAATGAGATTTATTGACAGATAAATGAAAATCATATAAATTACAAATATGTATCATTGAGGGTACATTATATATACATTTCGTTATATCGAACATTATTAATATTTGGTGTATTTGTAATGCTTCTCCGACACTAATTGATTGGTTAGAATTAATAACTGCATTTCATTTACAAAATGTTGGTTAATTTTACTACTTGAATGATGATAGTAAAAAATCAATGTCAATTATTAAATGTGAAGCTGATTACCTATTCTTGAAATTAAAAATACTCTTATGATAATTTAAGGTTATTAATAACCAATTTAATCATTATTTTAGAAGCAAATTGCCTGAAAGTTTAGAAGGACAATTGACTGTGGAAAAGACGCCTGCTTATTTCGTAGATAAAGATGTGCCTGAGAGAGTTAAAGAATTTATTCCTACTGCCAAATTACTACTTATAGTGAAGAATCCGGTTAATAGAGCCATATCAGACTATACACAGAGCCTCAGGTATGTATATGTATATACTATATACGCCATCCAAAGTGGTTTACTAAAATATAATTTGAGAGTAATCTAAATATAAGATTCATCATCTAGAATTGTAGATTAACAATAAAATTATTTTATTTTTATTGTTTATTATAATACAGTAAACACGAATTAAGAAAAAGTTTTCGGGATTTGGTGCTAAAGAATTCATCTTCGGGACTTGTGAATGTAGCTTGGGGACCTATTCGAGTGGGACTTTACGCCAGACATTACCAAAAGTGGAGAAAATTTTTTCCTTCTTCTAGTATCCACGTCGTCAGTGGAGAGGCTTTGATCGAAAATCCTGCCAAAGAGATGGTTGCAGTGCAGGTTAGATTGGAATAGTTGGATGTTATGAGAATTTAATTAGACACTTTCCAATCTTTATGATTCAATAATAAAATCCTTCTGCAGGAATTCCTTGGCATTGATAAAGTAATCAATGATCGCCATTTTTATTTCAACGCGACGAAAGGTTTTCCATGTATGGTCAAAGGAGAGAAGAACGGTCGTCCTCATTGTCTCGGTTTCTCTAAGGGCCGAACGCATCCAAAAGTTGACGAAGACGCTCTTACCATTCTACAAGACTTCTATAGACCCTTCAATGCCAAATTTTATAAGTTGGTGGGAAGACATTTTGGTTGGAATTAATTTAGCAGATTGCAGTTCTATATGTAACACCATCAGATCTCAATTTTTTTTATAAGTGATTTCCGTAATGAAGTTTTCCTCAGTCATTTTTACTTTCGTCTTTCTTATTATAATATTGAGCATAAATAAATCGATATGCAACTAAATACGTACTAGCATCAGTGAACGTATTAATAACAAAAATACTTTAGCAATTTTGTTGTGTTAAATGTCTGACAGAATTCATAAAATGTAATAATATACACAAATATAATGGAAATGTTCATGCATCTGTATATGTCAGTCAATATAGAAGTGTTAAATGTCTAGATAGAATTCATAAAATAAATGATCTAGACAAATAAAATGAAAATGTTCAGCTTCTGTCAAAGTCAAATGTGCATTGTACGCTGAGAAACTGCCCTTATACGACCATTACATGAATACAATTAAATGAATCTTTTCTGATCAATTTAAATATCTTGTACCATAAGATAGACTCCGAATAAACTAAAATGGAATTGATAATCAATTAATTGTATTTAAAATATGAACAAAATAAATAATTATAAACAATAGAAATAATTATCAACGCCCTATGTATTGTTTTATTTGTAATTGCACAAGTTTTGTAATTAAGAATGGCTCAAATGTTTATCACGAATTTATTTGTTTATAATTAATAAGAAATACATTTTCTATTTTGTAGTTGTAGAATCTATAATATTTTTTTTTACAGAAAGACATCCACCTTTTTTAGTTACTTTTATATAACAATTATTTAAGAATTGACTATGAATTTTCTGTAAAAAAAATGAATGTGGTTTGAAATCTGTGTCTCTGGAGAGGTCGATTCTACAGTATTTATTTGTTAAACGACAGAATACATTAAGCTATAATTGTTTATCGGTAACAAAAATTAAAATATGTAATACTCCTTATCTTGTGAAATTTAATAAAAATTCTCTAAATAATTAATTCATAGGTGTTTCGTTATATTTAAATTCTTAAAAAATAATTTTCAGTGATTTAGAACATATTTCTTTGTTATATATACATCATTAAGACGTGATAAGGAATTTATTATTATAGATTAAGGAAGTTCTTTTTATAGATACCAATAATTGCAAAGACATCATCAAACTTTTGTGTTTTGTTTCGTTACAAGAAAATGGTCTAGGTTGAAATTTAACAATTAGGACGAGACTTGAAAATCATAAACTGTGACATTTAGTTGTGTCTAAATATTTTGAAAGAAGACCTCTACAACCAATCAGATGATTTTAAATGTTATATAGCACGCAGTAATAAATATATTTCCGGTCAGGAATATTTGCAATTCGTGAAATTTAAAGTTAACAAATTTCGATCTTAATCCACATCCAATACCAATAAATTTGTGTCGTCAAATACAGGACAAATTTATAATGAATCTCTGCTTATGAATTGATTCCGAAATAGTGAAAATTATATAGCTCGTGAATTATATTTTTGAAATATCTGAGATTTTTAAAAGTTCTTTATTTTAATATGACCATAGAATATATAGTCTTGAGAACCTTTTCATTTATACATAGAATACTTGTAATTAATGCTGATCATGTCCAATTCATGAGATTATATTCCGATAATTATAGTTCTGAATAGAGGACATACAGATGTCCTGACAAGGTCGACACACGGCACGTCCTGCAGCTGACAACTGACGTCAGGTATAGCTTAGTAGATAGATATATTTGTTGAAATTTAAATGTTTGCACCAGAGATATTTTTTAATGCCAAGTATGGAAACAAGATAAAAAGATTGTATTTAAAAAATTAGACTTGTCGATCTCCTATATCAGTGGTTCCCAACCTGGGTTCCGTGGATCACTGGTGGTCCGCTGGGCCCTCTCAGGGGGTCCACGAAGTCACTTACTGAAACTTCCATATTTTAATTTATAAGACATATTTCAAAAATAAACAATTTTTGTATTAAATTCTCTCAACTGATTTATATTGTTTTTTACACGTTTGAAGTTTTTTTTATATCATTTTAAAAAGTCTAGAATAACTTGTTTTTTATATTTAGGAGTTGTATAAATATTAGTTAACAAACATAATTGTATGGAAGTCCAGCAAAATATTTTTGAGCTGGGTGGGGGTCCACGAGTGGACAAAGGTTGGGAGCCACTGTCATATATGGATTTGATTGGGAATTGGGAAACCAGGCAACTGTATAGCGTTATAAACACATTTAAATTAAAAATATACGCAAGTTGAAATGGATTCCAACATAAAACAAATTAGGATTTCCTAATTGAGGAGGTTTTATAAGTAAATTGATCCAATATCAAATGGGAGATTGTCGATCTAATATAATTATTTACTCGTTTTAGAAGTTTCTTTCTAACTGAATATTTTATTCGTTTATTTCTTGTTTTTGTGCTCGTTAAATTACTGAAGATGATTGAGGTATTTATTAATAAGATGTTGAAACTTGTAACATATCAGAAAATATTTTTTGAAAAGTTTTTATTTTTTTATAAGAATGCACTTCGATGTTCTAATTGTCGTCATAGAACTCGTTCAAAGAAATTAATTTCAAGATTATTATAAAACAATTATCAAAAATAATAGTCTTGAAATCTAAAATCTTCTATATTATATTGAGCGAGCTCAATCTCATTATAGCATTGTGTGCGTGCGTATATCCGCATACACTCTATACATGTGCTTTGTATCGAGGAAAAAAATAAGTTGCGTTGCATTGTTTTCTTTTATTTAATTCCTTCGCTAATAATTGACCAGAAATAAAAATATCCTACACTGTATATTTATAAGGATGTCACAAAGATAGAGGATTATATTGGTACTCACAACTCACAGTCGCAAGAATGACTTTGTTTACGTTATCTATTAGTTTCCGATACGATTGTTTTCATTGAGATATCGTTTACAACTTTACACTATCAGTAAAATCAGTTTCTTAGCAATGGTGCAAACATAGCACACGATGTGTAAAATAATTGAATTGAAAAATAGTTTTGTTTTAATTGGGAAATGAATCAATTGAAACATTTACACGAGTTTCTCGCGTTGCATTAAATTTTGAATTGGTGTTATTCACTCGATTGTTATATAAAATACGTTTATATCGCACGATCTTTATCTATCAACAGTGTTTTAGTTATTAATTCTCACCGAAATATGAAAGCCTTTCAATGATTACTGGAAAGTGTAAATTTGTAAATATTTTGCAGTTCAGGAATTAGCCTTGATCATTGAATGGAATATTTGATACAATATACGTTATTTTAATACATACAGATTACTCATGCAGTCAAGATATTATACGATCCATATATTATATGAAATAAAGTTGTGTATGAATTTAGTGGTGATTTATAGTATACATTATGTATATAGTTGACAATTCACATATTATCCAAATACAATATTAGTATTACCTATCCATATTTAGAGCGTCGTGAGTAACAAAATTATTCGAAAAACAAAACCAAGTATCTGGAAAATAAATATATATATATATAATTCATATTTA
>JAJNBS010389816.1:0-11718 GCA_028455975.1 Notopais sp. c TS-2021
TACGTAATCCTATGAGAATTTAAAGGTTTATGGGAGACTGGGTGGAGCCAAAGATGAGCTTTTGGATTCACCCAGTCCTTCGTGACCTTCACATAGCGACGTAAGGCTTGTACAGGACAGAGTCTATGGGGGGAGGATACTTCAAATAAATAATCCGCGATTTAGTTTTGAGAATAAGAGTTCTTCTACATTGTTTGAATAGCTGACTAAAACTCATCACTGAGGAGTACAGAAGTCTCGCGTAGATAATATCTCAAGCCTATTTAAAATTATTTAAAAAATCATTTCGGTCTTAGTTTGATAATGAATTAATTATGGCAACAAATTGATTCTTTTATTATTTTCTAGTAGAACAAGATAGTATTAGTTATTAACGAAACAATATTAAAATGTAATATTTCTATTCCTTACAGAAGATGTAAAATGTGAACAGAACTATGAATGTGATCTTTGTGAAGAAGTAACCGAATTCAAAGATGATTACACTCGTCACCTGCAAGATAAACATAGTTTACGACCCACCAATTGCGGTGAATGCGGCAAACTCTTTCTATCGAGGAATCCATTGGAACAACATGTTCCGGTGCACGCAGCTGGCAATCATCATCATAACAGATGTGAACATTGCGAGAAGACTTCTTCTATGACTCAAGATCCTCTGAAAATCCACATTTCTAACGATCCCAGAAACCAATGTGTAAATTCTTCCGATCTGGGTATCAGTGTTAAAGTTGAAGACAGTCCAGTAGTAAAGTGCCACTTGTGTTGTTTGTACTTTGATTCTCAAGAAATGCTTAATAATCACGTAGATTGTGATTCTCAGAAGAAGTTCTTCGAGTGCGACCTTTGCAATTTAAAGTTCATGTCCAGTAATGGATTAAATAAACACCGGAAAGTTCACGATAGAGCAGCGAACCAAGATGTAAAACGGGACAATTTCCGTTGCTCTACCTGCTATTCTAGTTTCACGTACGAATTAAGTTTAAAGAAACATATCCAATTAGTTCACGAAGGTCTATTAATAGTGAACAACAATAAATTTAAAGCCAAAGAACAAGTTGTGATAGAAAAGCTTCAAGAAAAGCTCAATGAAGGCTACGCTCCCAAAACTTCCGAACTGTATGACGTCCCAGAGGGAGAGGAAGCTAATGATGATAGTTTCAAAGATCCTTTCTTCTGTGGCATCTGCAACGAATCCTACAAAGACATCGATATATTATGCGATCATTACACCGTTAGTCATACCGGAGAACAAGGCTTTTACTGCGATTGCTGTAGTGTCGGATGCTTCTCGAAGGAACAACTAGAGAGTCATAAATTAATACACAAGAAAGAAGAGCACTTGGTAAGCTCTGCCCCGAAGAACGGTCTGACGTACCCGTGTAACATCTGCAATAGAATGTTTCGAAGCATCGTGGAGCTGGAAAAGCATCAAAATTCGCACTCTAAAAAGTTTAAATGTCCATATTGCTCTACTTCGTTTTCTATTAGATCAGCTCTGGATAAACATATTTTGGTACATACAGGTAAAAGACCGTTCGTGTGTGACATTTGCTTGAAAAGCTTCAGGCAAAATGCAGCTCTGGTTCGACATAAACTTTGGACTCATCGGTTAAAAAATCAGAACAAATGCGAACTTTGTGGGAAAACATTTTTTACGTATAATTTGCTTCTTAACCATCTGGAAGTTCACGGTGATGCCGCTAAAGATGTGATTAAGCAACTAGAGGTTAAACGATCTGAAAATACTTCCCCCGACCACTGTTCCGTCCCTCTGGCATCGCAAGATCCGCAGAGCAAAACTTGCGAGTATTGTGGTAAGCAATTTTCGTCGGTCGTCGCCCTTTTGACGCACAAAATCACGCATAAACTTCACGGGTCGTTCAAATGCGATCAATGTCATCGCACTTTCAGAGAAAAGAAATATTTAAGGAAACATAAACTCACTCACAAAGGAGTTAAAATGTGGAAATGTGATATTTGTAATAAGGCTTTCGCTACGAAACTTACTTTAATTCGACATTCTCACGTTCATTTGAGAGAGGCTTTCAGGCCAGATCTAAAATCGTTGTCAATACCAGCTATCCCTCATCCGAATTTAAGTACTTTACCCACAGAACTGAAATGTATCGAATGTAACCTTTATTTCGATCATAAAACCCACTACGTTCGTCATAAACTGCTTCATTCTGGGATTCCTCTTTTGAAATGTGGCATGTGTGACAAATTATTCGTGCACAAAAGTGATATAATCAGACATAAAGTGATGCATTCGTTCATGTTTACGTGCAACGTTTGTGGACGCAACTTCCATAAAAGAAGTTTATATTTGCTTCATCAAAGAAGACACATGGATGACAAACCTTTTAAATGCGAACATTGCGGTAAAGGTTTCGCCAATAGTGGTAACTATAAGACTCATTTGCGAATCCACAATGGTGAGAAGCCGTTTCAGTGCGACGTATGCGAGTACAGATGCTCTCAAAGTGGACGTCTCCTTAAGCACAAGAGAATGCATACGGGGGAAAAAGTGTGCGCTTGCAATATTTGTGGAAAGAGTTTCGCCAATGCAGAATCGGCCAAAGTTCACCAAAGAGTTCACACTGGTGAACGACCCTACAAATGCCAACATTGTCCTAGAACATTTATCAATAATGCATCTCTTAACCAACATTTGAGAGAACACTTGAAAGAACAGATTTTGAAATGCGATAAATGTCCTCATAAGTTTCGTCGATCGAGTCACTTGGAGAAACATTTGTTGTTTCATAATTTGCAGCAAGTCTACATGGACAATAAAGTGCTGGGTTTGGATGGTGATGCCAGTGCCGAGAATCCCCTCTATATGTGCGATATTTGCGGACGTGTGTTTGAAAAGAAAAAGTATCTCTACACTCATCTCAATGTCCACTCGAAACAGAAATTGTTTTCTTGTTCTCTGTGTGGAAAAGAATTGGCATCTCGACTCGCTCATAAGAATCATATGATGATTCACAGCGGAGAAATGCCGTATAAATGCGGTTTATGCGAAAAAATGTTCCGTAATCATTCGAACTTGAAACGACACGAGAAGTCTCACACTGCGCAGGAGATGCTTAATTGTGAGCAGTGTGGAGAGACCTTCTACAGCAGTAATCTGCTCAAGGAACACAAAGAAAACCATATGAATCTAATTCTGATCAACACTCAAGGAGAACAAGTGGATAACTCGGTCAATTCTCAACTGTACGTGTTCGATGAAGCCGGGGATGGAGGGATGAGTGAAGCTATGGACACCACGCAAAGACTCCTGGTCAATAATTCGCAGCAACAATTTTTGGTGGAAAATAGTCATTTAGTGTTTTCTGAAGAGACTGCTGAAACGTTCGATATTGTAGATCCTTCAGTAACTGAACAGAATGTGGAACAACCTCCTCCCTCGCCGCCGCCGCCGCCACCTTCTATCGCTCCTTTATCACCCGTAGGGATAGATAAAGAAGATGAGTTGGATCTTTCTCCGGTTAATTTAGTCGAAGAAGAAATTGATAAGCCTTATCAATGTGACATTTGCTATAAAACCTTCGCCAAAAAGCAATACCTCACCAAGCATAAATATCGACACAGGGAGATAAAACCTCATCCTTGCGAGATATGTGGCAAAAGATTCGCTCAGAAATTCGAAGTAGCTGTTCATAAGTTGAAACATTCTGGATTACGACCTTACTGTTGCGACATCTGTCACAAGGAGTTCCGAAGTAAGGTCAACTTATCGAATCACAGAATGCGTCACACGGGTGATTATCCGTATTTGTGTTCCGTGTGTAACAAAGGCCTTTCCACGCAACTTCAGTTGGAGAAACACGTAAGTCTGCACACGGGAGCGCATCCATTCCACTGTCACATTTGCAGCAAAGGTTACTTCCAGCATTTGAGTTTGATTCGTCATATTAACAAAGTGCACAATGTGACTGCCGTCGCCAGTTTCGACTCCCTGGGCAATGACACTGCTGAAGACCACCAAATGGAGGTGATTGAAGCTATTTCCAACATTCAAGACTTGGATAAACGCAGTTTGGCTGATCTGGTAGAGACCAAAAAACTCGACCTCAACGATGACGAAATGACGATTCCAGATTTGACCGACGGAGTGTCGTTCGTTCAACCCGAATTCCTCAAAGGTTGTCTCTTCGATTCCCAACATCAAGAAATGAGTTCGAAATTCTTCCATTCGGTATTCCAATCCGATCGTGTCGAAGATGAAGATCGGTAAATTAATCCCTAGCTAGTACGTATATAATTAGGAGAGTAAATCAATTTGTTATTCACTGTGTTGATTTCATCAATTATGACGTAATAATAAATTTGAATTTTGTTATTTTTATTAGGTAAGACAGAGCATTTATTATGTGACTTCCTTCAACTAAGTCTGAAATCAAATTGCGCCAATAATTATCTATGGCATTATCTTAGTAGGTATTGTTTCTCTTTGTAGATTATTTTTATACTAAATTAAATTATATTTACAAAGTTTGTGTCTGTCCTTCGTATGATTACGAGAAATATTTCGATTCTGTTAATATTTTTTAGCATCTCTCGCATGATGATTTAATCAAGATTTACGGAAGGTCTCAGATCTGAAGATGTAGATCAGTTGAGTGCAAGTTTAGTAAGGGATCTATCGAGGTCATTTTATTTTCAATATAAAAATTATGATGTTAATAGCTCATTCAAAAGGTATTTAATTAAACACCCAATTAATTAATTTGATATTTAGAAAAGTATCTCGAAACCATTCGATGAGGTAGAATAAGAACTATTTTCACAGTATCAATATTCATTATAATAATGTTTGATATATGGATAAGTAGTTCGTGTAGAGTGTAGACCTATCAACAGTTAGGTCTCTAATACTAAAAAATATTTAACTTTAAATAATTAATCAATATGTATGGATAGCCAAAATTAATTTATTTAAATGTGTATTTTCTACTTAATTTAAATTATTTGTTTTTGTCTAAAATGAAAAGATCTGTATTTTATTCCTTAGATAAACAATATATAGACATCTAAAAGTAAGCGATAGCTTTGACCACAGGATGAAACTGGCTCCAAAAATAAATAGAGGTGTCCCATACTGTTTTGTAGCCAACATCAACAACGCTTTAATTCATTTAAAAAAAATACTTTGTGGTTTTGTCTGACCGAATAAAATCCAGAAAAGTGACTACTGTACGGGCGTCAAAGTTTGGTTAGCTTATGCTCTTTCAGTCCATTCTATAGGGTACAATCATGCAACCTATATATGAATAGTAATATACTTGAATCAAATTATTGTAATTAATTCATCATTGTAAATCTGTAGAAGTTAAATATATTGGATTAAAAAAGTAATATCGACCGAATGAATCAGGATTGCGCTACACATTATTATTGAAAGTTACTTTAATTCTAATCGATTTTAACTTTTCTTTTACAATCAAAGTTTTGGAGACTTGAGTACGTCCAACTGCTTCACTCTATGGGGCTACACTATAATATGTCCTCTATTGGTTGTACTTCTACGGATTTATGTTTAGCTTTATCACAAGAAGGAACGAGTTCTATGGCAATGGAAACGTGTTTGCTGCTTTTATCCTAGTTTGATTCTTTCACTCCATTGGGCTAGCAACTTCGACGGACAGAACTTGTCCGGTTAATTATCAGAACTAGATATAAATTACGTTCAGTAAGTTCTGTAAATGAAGAGAACCAATAATTTCGACAACGTGCCAAATGCTTTATTATCGACGCGTTCATTTTCAGTGATAACATTTTAAACTAAAAAGCAAATGAAAAATGGTAAAAAAACAGTGTCTAGCCATTGTAGTTCAGTTAGATTATGATAGCAATTTAGAATGTAACTTGGTTAAGTACAAATGTATAATGAGAAATTTAAAAATTAACCGAATGACGTATAGGCAAAAATTTAAAATACGAAATGAATGGCGCTTTGTCGATCTTATTTGGAACTTTTCATTTTCAAATGAATCTGGACACTTTTATAATTTAAAATAACCATTAGTCAAATAATTTACGGTTAAGAAAAAATTGTGAAAAGCAAATTTTAAATATTTTTTACTCAGGGCACAAAATGATAAAGAAAACATATCTGAAAGGACTGTATATTATCTCGCTCGTCAACTTGACCTTCTAAAGTTTAACCTGACCATATTCTATCAGTCCAGGAAATATGACCAATTTCAAGCAAATCTACAGATTGTCAATAAAGAAAAATGTATTCTAGAAAAAAGAAAAATTTTATTTTGAATAACGGACAGTTTACTAGAATTTATTAAAATAGATCGCAGACGTTCGTTCAATGTTATAAAGAATTGTTCCGTAGATTTTGTGTAGATAATATTGGTCTTGGATGAGGTTATTTTCCATTATTTTTATATCTGAATGAATGGTCCCGTAATCTACTGAACGCTGAGTAGTACTCCTGATGGTTATTTATTTGTAAATATGGGTCTATTTTCTATATATCTGACTAAATGATTGTTTGCTAATCCTTAGAACTTAAAATATATTTTACCAAAAATTATAATAAAAGGTTCAATGAAGACATAAAATAAAGATAATGTTATTAATAAAGTCATTTCATATCCGAAGTTTAAACATTGAAAAACAAAAATAAAAAAGATCTATGATATGTTAATAGAGAGAATTACTACAAAGTACAGCACATAACAACAGACCTCAATTGCATACAGTAATATAGTTGATAAATAATATTTACTTGGATAACATCTTTAATAGATAAATTGGTCAAGCAATTAATAAAAGTTAGATTTGTTGTCCGTTTATTAATATTAAGAGACATCTTTTACCATTTTTAGCAATAGAATTTGCCTAAGTCATTCTATATCCTAATAGATTTAGTATTCAGAATACAATATTAATTTTATATATAACTAAAATTAATCTTCAGTATTGTGAATATACAAAATCCAAAGCGGTGGTGCTTTGGTTACACGGAAATTTGTGAACCTTCCAACAATTCCTGTACAAAATCTAGCTCTACACAAGTATATAATTTAGTTAATTCTTCCCAATGCAAATTTTGTTTAGTCTTACGCTTCTGACCTTTAACTAATATGTATACGACACTATGTGTCTGAGATTTAAAACAAACGATAGAAATTCAAAACAGCCACAGTTTATTTAACAAACAAAAATAATTTTAAATATCACGAAAAAGAATCGATTTTTTAATTACAAAATTCCGTATCAATGAGAACGATTTCCATCGTCCAGATACATTTAGGTTAAACAGAAACATCTTCGCTCAAATGTGAACGAAATATTTCGAGGCTATAAAGAAGAAGACAATTTGTGCACTAAAGATGGATGTTATAATCCAATAAACAATGTTTTTCATCACATATTTGAGGACATAATGCTAAAAGGCCATAGAATTAGTGTATAATGACAGTCGTTTCGTCATTTCACTACTCACAATTAATTAGATTAAACAATAAATACGGAATGGTCTCGTTAAGATTACAAATATACGATCGCTTCTGGCCAACATTGCCTTAAGTGAGTAGAGATGAGGGAAATATACTGCCATTGCAACTTACAGATATAATTAAAGCAAATTGAGGATCCAAAATAGATTATATATTGCAAGAGACTCCTGCACATTGACCAGGCAGTCGTTTTCCACCAGAATTAGATTTGTTCAGACGTCGTAAGGTAGCGTCGCCATATTGAATTCCAGATCCTATACGCTCAGGGTCCAATTCACCTAGAAATTAAACGGACAATAAAGATTATTCAAATCGCAACCAAACTTCATAGTTTGCCTAAGATGTTCATCAACTTGATTAACAAAAACATCAAAGAGCAGTTACCGAGTAATGTACATGCTTGACTTGAGCAAGAATCTACTTGCTCCCGATGCTTTTAATACAATCTCGAAACTACATTCACGACAATCTATTCATTTCCAAATCTAGTATCATGTCTATGATCAATTTGTCTGAAAATCAATCCATATACATCTTGAGTAGCAAGGGGGATCTATACTCTATATAAACATCAAATTAGAGGTGTTCCTATACCAAAATTTTGACCGATACGATACTTGCTAAAAAAAGCCGATACCAATACTAGGCCATATATAGAATTCGAACCCCAGACAATCCAAACGCAATACATATGATAAAAGATAATAATAAAATATCACAAGAAAACTTCTTTTAGAAATAGGTTGAGAATGTATCCGTTTTTAGTTTACATTTCTGATAAAATGACAATGTTATACGTACGTAATTGACTTTGTTTTAATTATCGGACCTTGTTATAATTATCGGAAAACGTTAAAGGACGAATATTTAAATAGAGTTGAACGTAATGCATATGATAAAAGATAATAATAGAAATAGGTCGCGAATTTATCCGTTTTTAATCAGATTATAATGCTTCAATTCTTATGTTTTAACTTTAAATGTCCGAATTCTATACAGATTTATTCATTAGAATAGCTATACATCAAATGAAGTAGCTACTAATCTATAAATAGTACATAACATACTGAATACCTTAAGCTATTAGAATTATATATAATGCTGTTGAGAAGTTACAGAGATATTTCTGATTGTTCTATTATTTTATAATTTGAATGTCTTAGAAAATTAACTATCTCTGAATTCCATAGAAATTGATCTAAGTGTTAGAATCAAGAATCTACATAGAGTACAGAATACACCGAATGCAATAAGCTATGAAAATTAAAAGTATGTTATGTAGTTTTCGAGATACGATCTTTTTAATCAGATAGCAATGCTTGAATTTTTACGTCTTTTTAATTTTCACCTCTTTATAAACAGTGTTAAAGTGAACAATATCAAGTATCGGTATATCGGCGTATATTAACACCGATACCAAAGTATAGGCCATAACAATATATCGGATCACTTCTACATCAAATCCAGCTACACGAAACAAATATCACTAAAATTAATCTCTACTTTCTAAAAATTAAAAAGAAACTAAACCGACTCTCAAATTGGTCTCGAAATTGCTTACCCGTTTCTATTTTGGCGAGAATAGACTTGGCACATTTCAAAAAGGCTTCTTCGACATTTTCTCCGGTTAAAGCACTAGTTTCCAAAAACATCAGTTCTAAAAGGAGGCAACAAATTAATTAGAAGACTTCTTCTATTCATTATTCAGTTACTTTGAATCAATTTCATCGCGCAAAATTATTAATCAAACTAAACGAGGTGATCCACTCGAAAACAATGATGCTTCTAATCAAAACTTGTCATTTGAAATTACCTTATACAAATAATTAGTTAACAATACAAGGAATAAGTAAATGTACAAGATTTGAAATTATTTACAAATAGACCGAATACTACGGTATAGCCTACTGCAGCACTCTTCAACCTGCGAAACATCACGATACGCTAGCTCAGATATATTATTGTTCATTTACGAATTATTATATTAAAGAACTTTGGATAATGTAAATGATATATTTTAGTCATCTTTCAAGTTCAATATTATATAAATTAAAAGCCTCATCAGGATTATAATACGAAAAATGTTTATTGATTAACGTAAAGATAATATATAATGTGAATCATTTTTATTAAAATATCTAATATATTAACCTGTAAATTATCTTTGTAGACGTAAGGTTCATACAAAAATTTTAATGTTTTTAATCTTTTCTAAAATAATAATTACGATTTTATAGTTTTGAAATATCGAGTTAAAGGTTCATTTGTGTTTCTATATTCGTTTAATTAAATGTTTTAGATCTTTATTAATAAAATATTTAAAATAGTGGCGATATATTTTAGACTATAAACTAATTATATACGGTAGTTAATATTAGTAGTACGTATTTCATATCTGTATAATTAATCATAACCAGTTTGATAAAATGTCCGTAATTTAAAGAATCCATTTGTTGGTCTACTAAAATATTCAAAATAGAATTATCATAAGTACCGTAGTAGTTTATTTAAGAGTTTTCTAGATTTTAAAAGTATAAAAGGAGGAACATTAGTTTGAAATAATCAGAAGCCTGAATTCTCACAAGGTTCTCACTTTCTAAGTTTCTAATTCCTTCTCAAGCCTAAATCTTTTGCAGCACGACTGCAAACATTACTACTTACTAGTCAAATTCCAGTTGTATTAAATCTGCTGCAGCAGTAGGCAAAATACATTCAGTTCAGTTGGATTAAATCTACTGCAGCGGCAATAATTCACTAACTTAAACATCGTCGAAATCTAGATTTAATACAACTCAAATTTGACTAGTGATGTTTGCAGTCGTGCTTTGAGGAAAGATATCAAAATATTCCAAACTTACTATTTTAATGAAAAACTATAAAACCTTCACAATATAATAAGTATTATAATACTATTAAATAGTAACTTTGAAATATTTGTCTATCTTTCCTCAAAGTGAATTGTGTGGTCTCGTTGGTGCCTAAATTCAACGAGTGGTGACAGCATCCTCGTTCAATTATATATCAAACTTAAGCTTGAGGAAAGGTACCGGTACTTAAGACCTTAATGCATAGTCTTCTAAGCTTCCGACAATGAAGTATTCTTTTAAGTTATAGGAGAGCTACTTGAGGACTTCTCTTATATACGGTATAGTTAACAATCATTAATTATGGTTAATTGAAAATTTGACATCTAGATGCTGCTATGAGAATCTATTTGTAAATTAGAATTATGTTCGACCGTAAGAGATGTCCTCAAGTACCTTCCATATAACTTAAAGAGTCTTCTACACTGTCGTATACATAACCATACATACAATAAGTTGGGTGTTGCGGACACCATCATTGTATTTCCATTCGAGCCTCTCTAAAGACGCTTCTCAAATAAATCTATTTGGTTAGGGAGCACGACCCCCCCCCGGTTATGATATAAGTAGTGTTGTGCCGGTACCGAAATTGCCAACCGATACCGATATCAAAATATGTGCCGCTAGATTATATATAATCCAAAATGGACTTAAAAAATTACCCCAGAGCTGTTTTACTTTTAAATACAATTTTTGACACTGTACCTACGAGCTTAATTGTGATGTGTTTTTAAAATAACATTTGAATTGCAAAGCTATTGTATAATTAATCAAATTCATATTTTATGTCAATTTATTAAATAAATAAATTAAAAAAGCAAGAAAATTTGATACAAAAAATCAACCTAACCTAACTTAATGAGTCAAAGATATTTTTAATAAAGTTACTATTTTCATCAGATTTATATTTCCAACTGTTATTTGTGTACCGGTACCGAACCGATGAGCTAACTACCGTACAATTGTACAGTAGGTAACAAATGTTCGAGTGTGTAAACTGCATGCAAGATGACGAGACGTGGGAAATGATGACCTTAAGTACGAGAGAAGATAGTTAATCGCGGGATTCATAGTCGATACTCGAACAAAACTATAATTGACGAACCATTTTCTTGTGAAAATCTAGAAGCCTCCATGAATGTGACCTGTCTATCATCTTCCAAATCCTTCTTGTTGCCGACGCACAGAATTACTATATTAGGAGACGCTAAAGTTCTCGCGTCACTTAACCAATTACTGAGTGCATTGAAACTTTCTCGCGAGGTGATATCGTATACCAACAAAGCTCCAGCAGCTCCTCTATAGTAAGATCTCGTAACAGACCTGAGATAGAAAACATTTACTCACTCATTTTGGAACGTACA
>JAJNBS010399275.1:0-10611 GCA_028455975.1 Notopais sp. c TS-2021
GATAACATCTACTTTATATTTTGTAAATCAGGATGGAAATAAATAAATGTATTTATTTGTCTGATATACGAAAAGTTATTGAGTTGAAATGTTTTATTTTATAAGTTTGAAATAAGTCAGAAAACTATTTGTACGCTTAATAAAAAGGCAAATTCTAAATCAATTTAGAAATTCTCCTGTGGGAAATTCAACCATGTATATATTCCCCCGAAGTATATTCCAACAGCCAATATTTCGGTTAATTTAAGTTCTAAAATGGAAATAAAAATAAAGATTGAATTTGTTTTCTCAATAAAAAAAAATGAAAATTGTTTCTTTTAATAATTATTAAGAGAATCGATTATATTTTTAAGAATCTGGTTTAATGTTAATTACGGGTAATGAATCTTCAAAATTGTAAAGAATTTCCTTAGATCTTCGTGTAAATTATACATAATAAATTTCATAATATTAAAATTCGTTAATTATAAAGCATGCATTTTATCTGTGAATTTTGTGGTGGAATTTACCCCGCCGGAATTTACCTGTCACGATTATTATCACGACTTAATTTAAATTAATAAATATTTGAAGCAATTTATTCTAAAACCATTTTATTTAAATTGAAAATCTTCTTATTTATCACAATATAAGTCAATAAACATGTAATTTCTTATTTTCTTATAGGGAAAAAAATTATACAAGGTAACATAAAAAAAATGCATCTAACTTTGCCTAATTTGAAATGACATGATCTAATTTGACAATATTATCGTATATAATTTGCCAAGTGTTATTGATTTCTACGAAATGTTCACAAATTAGTCAATAGGTGAATTTAAAATGTAAAAATGAATAAAAAAAAAGTTAAAAGAAACATTTCATCACCAAAAATAAATAAAATTTATTTTAGAAAGAAATGCAATAATTTGTATTCTTTTATTTTGATTTATTTGATAAATAAACGTTGATATACTTTTGCTAGGAAAAAGTAAAATAGATTGCAGATCCTTCTCACGAATTGTCCTGCAAACTTCTCAAGAATAAAGAAAAGAACAAGCAACGCTTGGTATTCATGCTAGTATAGCATATATGTGACTTAATAAAATCGAATGTATAAGTTAGAAGAGATGATCATTTCGTTGTAAGTTGCTAAATAGATTAGTTTTCGCAACTGCAATTCAAATTAGGTACCTGTTCTATTTTTGTGTTAATGAATCAATATTTGTAAGTCTGAAATAAAAAAAATCGATGTTTCACTGGCAACACTTCTGTGACACGATGTCTGCAACAATTGATATGAGGAACCATTGGTCTGACTTGAGAGTGTAATCCCCAAAAAAATCCGGCACAAAATGTCATAATAATTTGTTAATTGGCTTTTAAATGTGTCAACAGTTCTGATACTGGATTTTCAAGATAATTGTCAGAGTGTTTCCAAGATAAATATTTAAATATTCACCATTTGACCATAATTTTTTTAGATAAATAAACGTTGACCGACTTCGGAAAATCCATAATTATATAGAATATTGATGAACGAAAAGATATCTTGACATAACAGCTAGATATAAATGCAAATCCATTAATTCACTTATTTTGCACCGCTAATAGAATCTGTATCAATATACACTGTATATTTTATATTCTTTTATAATCCATTGATTTTACAATCAAATTGAATATGCTAATTACCCAGAAGAACTGAATGTATCAAATTGCTTCGCGTGTTTGTGTATCATAGGATAAAGAGAGAGAGAAACCTTGCATGTTTATTTTAAATCCTGACAGATGAAATAAATCATTTGTAAAAATTCAATTGAAAACTGAATTAATATCATATATATATATACAGAATATTAAAAAGAGATTAGGGAGAAATCGTAATTTAGAAGATAGTATCAATAACACTGTACTACAAAGACGAATTATTAATATTTCAAAAAAATATATTTACGGTAAGTAGAATACAAAAGTAGTATGTTGAGATAGTTCCGAGTAACTTAATAAATTATTTAGAGGTCGTATCTATTTCAAGGAATATTTTCGCATTATTTCACAGAGAATAATATCAATTATTCAAGCATATGTTCAATACCTGTTCTCGTAGTCCTCATTTCATGGTTGTTTCTTTATAGAGAATTTCTTTCTCATTTTAGATTTTATGACTATCAACAACATGTGCCAATCAAGATTGACCTTTTAATTGCGGAAAGTGTGTTATAATATGTTGGCGATGATATGTATATTATATATATATCTATCATTGTATTTGATAGATTTCGTGATACACTTGATAATTTACTACGTAATCGTAAGTTTATTTAATATTCTACTTTTACATGTAGATTCAATCGAGTTTCATGTATAGATTATACGGTAATATGTACATTTTTTTAATACGGGAAAACGCACTTTTTAAAATAAGTTATCATTACAACTGTAATGAAATATAAATTTCATAGACAATTGTCAATATACGATATAAATTTAAAATAAACAAAATTCGCAGTTCACTTTTAATTTAATTTAGAATTCAGAATTTAAAATATAATTTAGACAGTGAATTTAGAATTTAGAATTTAGGACTTTTCGTTACCTAATAAAAAAAAACTTTCTTCGAAAGAAGTTTATTAATATTTTATTTTAGTGCAACAGGAACAAAGATAATCTGATTTATTTTATTTTTTAATACAAATAGACCAATATTTTTGTATTCTTATTATTTATGAAAATAAACTTCTATCATTCGTCCGAAAAGACGTTGCAGATTATTTTTTCCTTAAGTATTAATTTTTTTCTTTATTGACAAGTTTATCCACCACATAAATAATATCTTGATTCAGACCAATGACTTAATATATAATTTAAAGTTTATTCTTGGATTTATTTTCCAATATTTGGTCCATATTTAATAGGCAAGGTCAGTCGTAGGCTATCGATAATTGGTTACTTTCATTCGATGTTTATAAAACAAAGATATTTTATTACGATAAAAACTATATCGATTGTCCTTTTTATTAATGTGTCTTTATTTTTTTACAGAAGTGATATTTTGACTGAAGAAAGAACTATGAAATGAGATTACCGAAGTGACAACCACGATGAAGTGAAACTTTCGTTAACGAATAAAATAGATTTTGGTTGAAGTTTAGGAAAATATTTTGATATAGAATTTCTATTCACTCGAAATCAACATTTGTTTAAAGTTTAAAAACTCAACAATCGAGTGCAATATTGTTCTCGAGTGAAATGCTTGTTTGTATGGGAAAATCTCCCTGGTGGATAGTGATCATTCTTGTATCTTTGTATACAATCAGGTCGGAAGCTTTCAATCCAAGACCGGTGTATTCTTTCGGCAATAATGGAACCTCATCTACGGAAAGACTGGAAGACATCAATTCCCAAAATCAATTGTCAACACAATTGAAACAAGATAAAACTGATACACATTCTTTTACTGCTAAAAATAAAAAGATCTCACTCGCTAATGATCAATTTGACTCGACGACGGATGGCAGTTTCATCAAAATCGATGACGTCATTTTCAGTCGAAAAGGATTGGGAAAATATCGCAATTTATTTATGCCAAAAAATAAATTCTCAGACACTAAAACGAATTCGTTTTCCTCGCAAACCAAAAGTAAAGAACGAAGATTTCGCAAAATTCGGTCTAAAGATAATAAGATAAATAAAATGAATTCCGTAAATGAGAACGATGGTGGGGGACGTTCCACTGCCCTGTGGGATACCAACGGCTTAAATATTATCAAATTATCGCGAGATGATGATTTTGACATGTCTCGAGGGAACCTCAGCTTCTGGAAGAAAATCGACAATTTTCAAAGCTCCTCTGGAGAAAAACGTCCTCACAATTCTTACATCCGACATCGAAAGTCGAGAAAGAATTTCGTACGAACTCGAAAGTCGCCGAGAACGAGAGGTGCTCTCGATAGTTTGGAGGACCCAGAGATTCTGCCAACCATTGACAACTTGAAAGAGACGACACTAATGAAGGAGAAGGAAGAAACTACAGTTATATCTAAAAAAAATGATGTAGTTAACGTCGAAGAGCTCTATGACCCATTACAAATAGACAACAATTCCGTCTCTACAGCCAATCAGGAATCAGGAAACCCAATTCGAGAAAACCCGAGTGATAACGACGACGAGATGGATGTTGTGACTAAGTTTCTGAGAATTATTGAATCGCAACATTTGATGGGTGACAACTGCACTAAGGGAACTGATTTCAATTTAGGCGAAGGTGTTGTCGATAGATACGCTCAAGAGAGGTTCAAATTGGAGGCCGAGACGGCTGTCAATAGAGCCAATTTATACACGAGGTTGTGGAAATACACCAAGGAACAGGTTCTCATGTCGGAATACCTTCTGCACGCGGAGGTTTTGTCCATTATCGAATTTGATGAAGATATTTTCGCCGCAGGAAATTGCTACGATAAGTATGAGTACAAGGACTATTTGCTATTCTGCCCATTTGCTTATAGATTACCAGATGGCTCAATCTTAGTTAAAGACCTTTCTGTGGAGTACAAATACTTAAGCGCTTCATCAGAGTGGTTTTTCATAGCAAGAATGTCTGCGAATAGAGTTGTACGAAACCACAATCAATTTAAAAGAGGTAAGTCTTATATTGAATTTTATAATAAATTAATTTCTATATTTTATAAAACCTATTTTTAGGAACATAATATTTCGTAACCAAGTATTGCGTAAGAAAAAGGATCGTCCTTGTATATGTAGATTATTGTTTTAGGTAATATTTACCGACAAACGTTCACCAATAACATTTAACATACAATGGATTAAATGTAGTATATTTTGCAGGTGTTACTTCTGTAACCGATACTATTGCTCTTTCAATTAATTAAACATAGGACAGCTTTACGAAGTAATTGTAATATAATATGAACCAAATCAATTTAGAAACTTCCGTTATAACGAGTTTCTATATATTAAATATGTGTCCCTTATGGACCAAATAAAAATGTCTGTGTCAAGAAATTGCTGAATCCATATATTCCGAAACGAAACATTATGAAATTAAATGCTAGAGAAATTGTCTTTTATATACACAGATGCCATAACGAAACATTTAGAAAGTGAATTCTTGAGCAGTCGGAGGTTTTTAAAAGTGATATTTATAACAGGACGCATAAATAATCGCTTCGTGAACCACCAACCCAAGAGAAAGAATGTGAAATGTGAAGGTTTAGGACCCCCATGGATATTTTTCATTTTTACTAAATGGTCGAGGTTTCTTATAAATAAATAAAATAATTTGAAAATAGATTAACTCAATGAAATAGAGACCAGCAGATAGCCGCCCTTTGGCTGGTATATGCAATCTACTGCGGAGATATCCCCTAGGTAAGTTGCACGATAAGATAGTTTATAACTTCTTCTCTAATAAACACGAACAGGGGAATAATATAGGTACTGTATACAAAAGAATGACTATTCGAAAACTTGTTCACTTATATAGAATGAAAATTTGTGAATTTATACACAAGGTTTTGTATGAGAATCACGCTACATTTATATATGTCCCGTGATAAAATCGATTAATCTAAGTTTTATATAGAGGAAATTGCGAATGGAATAAACTTGATAGAAGACTTAAAAAGCAGTTTAACTCTGTTAAGTTAAAATAAGCATTTAAGCAGAGAATATTAAATTTATATTAATTGTAAATCTTAAAACTAAGAATCTAGATTAATATATATACCTGATAATATTATATTCCCGATAAGTCCTTGTTATTCTCAAACGGCTTGACACTTTATATTGAAACTAAGTTCAAAAGGGATTACTGTTTAATTTCATTATTGAGTACTGATACTGCTTAAGTATCCCAATATCTTACTCTTTTGATTTCCTACATTTATATATACCAATATTTTTTTGTCAATAAAGATTTTTCATTTTTATTATAATTTTCATTTTTAATGTTTGCTTTTAATCTAACCCAACCTAACTTACCTATAACCGAACTTAGTTATTTTATTAAATACAGCCTGTATGTCTTTAATATTTTTATTTTATTTCATATCAATACCAGACTTTACATAAGTATAATAGAAACCTATCTAGATAAATTTTTTTATTCAGTAAAATTTCTTGGAAAATAAAATAATTTTTTGACTATATTAAAGATGTCAATCGTTCAAGATTGGTTTACATTTATATTTATTTTGATATTTAAGTATGCAAAATTTACCAATTGAATCTGATATTCACTTTAATATATATGATCGCTTGTATATAATTAATCATGCTTGGCAAAATGAATTCTAGGATATGATCACATTCAAAATAACGTTCCTTATAACCTGTGTAAAATGATACACAGTACGATGTGCATAACTAAAATTATACAGAACTTCTGTGAACATGACTCTGTACTTTAACAAAGGCCAGGTTATGAAGCAGTTCATTATGTAGTAGTAGAATCAATAAAGTTCGCTAATTTAAATGAACTTTTCTGATTAAAAATCGAAATAATAAAGTGTCCAAAACATTTGTAATTAGTGAACAGTTTGAAGTTTAATAAGTATTTTCAAACATTGTTTTGAAAGAATGTTTAGTACAAACATGAATTCCGGATGTAGAGCTGTATTTCATGAGAATTTAAATTGAGAATACCTACAATAGTGATTCCCTAACGAGATAACATAAAGGCATTCTGTGGAAACTTATGCAATTAGCGTACTATACATATACGTATTATATACATATTTGACATATGTACACCCGGTATATATAGGGTGTCCCAGAGTAGTATATAAAAATATTAGTTTTTGAAATAATTTAGCCCTATATCGTATCAATACAAATATTTATTGTCTCCCACCACAGAAAATATAAAGATATTTAAGGTATTCCCTCCTAAAAATAATGATTAAAGGTTCTTCTTTTAGTTTAGTTTTAATTATGAATTTTATTGTCCGGTATTAAAATTTAAATTCAACATTGTTCACGCCCTTCATAAACGATAAATTGTCTATTATCTAATTTAACTACATAAATTGTCTATAAACTGTAACAAATCGACATGAAAAATGCTATGGATTCAACTATGCTGAAATATACATATATATATTGTTTTGATATCCAAACCTTACCTACTGTAATCTGACCTTTTATGACCTAATATATAACGTAGTTTCCATTGTAGATGAATTGAGCAAGTATAAACAAATTTTGTGTACATGAATTATCATTGAGGAATCCAATTAATCTGTTTTATTTGCTGAAATTTAAGAAAATCTATTTTTATTTAGGAATCATCAATTTATAAATTTATGCTTAGTGGTATATCGATAATTTGGAAACCACTGATGATGGAAATGATTTTTACGATTGGACATTTTCATTAAACCCTTTTATCGGTATAAAATGGACCAATAGACTATAAGGAATATGGATAAAAACAGATCTAAAGTAAATCTCGGAATAAGTTTGAATCTTGAAGAAGTCCAATAGTGTCTTCATCAATATAAAGAAAGATCATCCTGGATCTACAATAATATTACTTAAGGATCAGTTATCAGAGAAATTGCATGCAGTTTTCGTCTTCATTCAGTGATTACTTTGGTTAAACACTACATGCAATAGGATAGATGCATGTCTCTAGAATACGGAAATATGATCACCTTAATTTGTCTAGTTTTGATAACTCTATAAAAAGGATATATAAATAAATTTGAAATAAATGGATATGCAATCTATGGAACGTCTTTGATTTAAATTTTGTTCTAATACCTGATATATATAAGGTTCGACAAAACATGACTGCTGTCGCTCAAAATACAATAGAACTTAAAGTTAAATTTAAAGTGAGAGATTGTAGTTAGTCCAGGTCTTAACTTAGTGCAATACTTGAAATATATTTGTGTAAGTGCTACATAATCGAAAACATTCTCTGCTCAAGAAGTGAATTGCAAATCATTGCAGTCGAAATCGTAATTAATAAAATTGCAGATATTTTTTACTTCGAATGAATGAAGTCTTAAATAACTTTAGAATTCTACTATGAAGCGAAATCCAGTCGGCTAATTTAAATAATGAACTCTAAAGTCTTTATTAAATTAGTTCATTTAATATACTGAAATGTGGTTTTATATAATTGAATATATATTTAAAACTTGAGGAACAAAGTCTTAATTAACGAGTTTTGTAAGATCAAAGCTAAAATGGTTTTGTCATTAAAAGCTTCCTGTTTGCCTTTGTTCATCTCTTAAATTGAAGTCCATTATAAGAAGAAGTAAATTGCAAACGTCGGTCACATTTCTCTAATAGAATTTTTAATTCAATTTCCATTGTAGTCCTAAAATATAATTAACGTTGGTGCAACAATAGTAAATCGTAAATCAAGATCATCAAGAAAGCTTGAAAAGATGTCGAATTTGGCTTCCACCCAGGGATGGTCAAGTTAATTGCTCAATTTAAAATCAAAAGGAAAATCAAAACTCTTCAACATCCAGTGACATTGTCATAGATTCCAATTTTCTCCCGAGAATTATGGAGAAAAGCAGTTTTTCAGAGTAAAATACATTAGCAATCAGAAATAAAGCAAATAATCTTATACAGAAGGTCAGAGATGCAATATATACACACACACACAAACCTAAAAATCGTTTGCTACAGTAGTTTATCAGACAGATTTAAGATGTCAACAGATAAATAATATATATTTATGCATCGTGTGCGTATATAATTTATTTGAAAGGTTCCATTTGCGTTTGCCCATTTTTTTAATTCAACTTCATTATATAGAAATAAATAATTAAATTACAAACTGTTAAATTTATTTGTTAGTTTACTTTGAATTTTTTTTAATTGTCTAAAAGATAAAATTTGGTTCCTTGTGGAAAATTTCAATTCATGAAAAATATTAATAAAGGATATTGTCGATTGCAACGTATGCAATTTTGTTATCAGTATCAGTGAATTGAATCTACATGTGAAATAAAGCTGTCTCTGTTCGCATATTCAAATAGGAGCTGATATCTTCTTCAATTTAAGCGTTTATTATGGACGTCCTGGAAAGAGAGACATTCAGCGGTGCATCATAATTTTTCTTGTATTCGAAATGTTTCTCCGATATGCAAATTCTGTTTCTGTTTCGGACTTTAAGGAAGAAAGTAAGAAACTTCATTCGATTGTAGGTCATCACGCACGTAACGGAGGTCATTTTATCAGGCATGATGACGTTCTACATAGCATGATATTAATTTTTATTATGTGTCATTATTTAAATCACTACTTTTATCTTTTGTTGATGTTTCTTTATGATGTTCAAATTTGACAATGTATTTCTTATTTAATCGATGATGTAAATTATTTTATTTATTTTAAGATGCTGACTGATTCATTCACTTATATTGAAGCATAATGAATTAAAAATTAAAAATATGCCGGAGCAATAAACAACGTTTGATTTATCTGTTCTAGATACAATCCCCCTCGATAAATTTCACCAGTTGTAGCCAATATTTCGTTTAATTTAATAACAAAAATAGGAAATAAAGCAAAGATTGTATTTTTCTTTATCAATAAAATCAAATAATATTTATAAGGATCAGGTTTATGTAAGCTAAATATTTGACATATATTAATCAATTAGTACAAAAATTGATTACCGTATATTATTAATTAATGTACAGTAAATAACACAAGTATCTATGAATTTTGTTTTGAAATCTCGTGTTTCCACCAGTTTACAACTTTACACGTAATGAAATTTACATTTAACCTAATCTAACTTAATTGGTCAAAATATGTATAATTTATAATTTATATTAAACCTGATCCTAAGAAATATTATTTCGTTTTTTGAACTTAGTTTAACTGAAATATTGGCTACATCTGGTGGAATTCCCGTCACCTATTAAATCAGGAATATTTGCTTTCAAAGTTCACACTGAACATTTCAATAACTTATAGAAACTTTAGAATCTGGTAAGTTTGTGTTCGCTCAAACAGATTTCACGAAGCAAATTGGTATTAAAGTTTCAAAATGACCAGTGCATACATACATTGTCACTTGAGGTAAACTTGCAAAATAAATTATAATTGTGTATTACATAAACAATAAACTTCTCTGTGATTTTATTAAGTATTGTATCTTCTAAAATCCAAATGATACATGGAACTGGAAAAAATGAAACAAATAAATGGGGACCGGATTGCAAAGCTTTTGTTCTAAATAATAATTAACTGAGACTCTTATACCGTGACCGAAAACATGCAATACAAAATTATCAAATGCTAACTCTCTATAGAGTTAATAATGTTTATGGAGTATGATGCCTAATAACATAATTGTTATATGCTTATAGAGACGTTTCATTCATTGGCACTTTCTGCACAATTTTGAATCATATCACGTATAGTGGCCAGATGTGTCTTTATTTCAGAACAATACGTAAGTAATACATAACCAATTGGAACTAGTTTGGTTCGATTATTCTGCATAAACTGTTAATGAAAAAGACTCTCAGAAATGTAAAATGATTTTTATATCTCAATCTGCTACAGCGATAGAATTGAATGAATTATATGAGTGATGGGCAATATTCAAAAGAATCTTAACTTTAAATAGATAAT